>JANAVB010033015.1:6165927-6425927 GCA_029216955.1 Iris pallida | reverse complement strand
CCTGGTCAACGGACCAATTTGAGATCGGGTCAACGGAATCCAATTCTGGATATACCGTTGGATTCGTATCGTCATTCTGGATTCGTGGACATATAATTGGTTATATTTAGTGGACTAGTATTTTTGCACATTTTTCGGTGCAAAGCGGGTCCGACACGGACATCGTTTTGACCCAAAATTACTTTTTTGCCCCCGTGTCCAAATTAGACTTATGGATAGGCTATCCTAGCTGATTTGACCATTATGGACACGTTGGTGATATTTGTTTCATCATCCGACAATGTTTGTAGATATTTTCTCTGTGTATTATCTTTTATTATAATTAATTCTTATTAAGTTCGTATTTCGACATTAGTACAACGAAACTGAGATCTGTCGATTCCAGTGATCTCACAACGCTGAAATTGGCAAGATGATCATGTGGATCACTGTGATAAGATTATTAACCTTACCGTTGATTATCTTATCTCGATTTACGTGTCGTAGGTTTTGATGTATGAATAACGAGGTACAACTCGATATTTTAATTCTTAAATTAGAGTTGATCCTGTTTGACCAAGATATATGGTATCTTGGAAGGTAATATTAGGAATAGTATGCTTAGGCTAGTTTTGACCTCGGTTGACCAAGTTTGACTGCTTGACCAAAAGTCAACTATCAGTCAACACTTGGCCTAGAAATGTCTAGAACTTGACCAGAGTTGACCAGTTGACCAAAAGTCAACTGTTAGTCAACATTAGCCTAGTTTGACCTAGAGTTGACCAGTTGATCAAAAGTCAAATGTAAGTCAACCTTTGACCCAGTTTGACTTGGTTTGACTTCCTGTGACCTAGTTTGACTTAGTTGGACTGAGATTTGACCTAGATTACATAGCTTATACTATATAATCCTGCCTAACACTGTTGAACCCGAATTAGCTTATATATATCTCATCTTTAGGTTTGTGGCATCACTCTGAGCATCGACCCCATTTGACAGCTCAGGACCGCAGACGAGTACATTCACTGATAGTTTTCATTGTCTTGATACCTACTATATCCGATTCAGTTGTAGTATCTTACTCAATTTCCAGTCACGATAGTTCACGGACTAGTATATGTTGGATCATGACATGGGATGTTGTTCCTAGATTTTCGTGGTATATTGGTACATTTTTTGTCTTATTCCCTGTGCTTATATAGACACTGATTCCTAAGGGGACTTGCAACCCTCTTATAGAATTCCGTGTCATGACGTGTCATGTCCAGATCCATTATACTATTCGGGGATAGGGGAATTATTAGGGGTTATGTGATCAAAGCCCCATGTCACTATTATGCTTGCGCCACTCTCACCTCACGTAGGGTGTAGCAGATTCCTCCGTGTGCTTGTTATCCAGGTTGGCCGGCATGACCCTTTCGTGAGATTTTCGTGTGATTGTCGGGCCAAGTGGATAGCCTGATCATGTTTTCCTAGCCGATCACATAACGCTCTAATAATTTAAGTCATATTTTATATTTATTTATCATAGGAGGCTAAGTTCTGTTCGGGAGAAGGGTTACAACCCCGGTCCTTGTTTGGTTTAAGGGTTGTAACTCGACTTCCGAATAGTTCCCAAGTCATCCTATATGTGTACTGTCGTCCTATTCAGTACTCACATCTGGTTATATATTTTCTGTGGATTTTGTCCTGCTTCGGGAGAAGGATTACAACCCCGGTCCTTGTTTGATTTACGGGTTGTAACTCGGCTTTCGAATGGCTTCCAAAATTTTTCATATATTTGTCTTGTATTTCATTATACTGTCTCTTATAGAATTTGTCAATTCATATGAAACTGCTGTTAGTGTTTGTACTTGCTCATTTTCCTGACAGGATAACCGTTGATGTTTACAGAGTACATGTTAGCTGAGTGCTCTACCTTTTACGGGTATGGCCAGGATAGAGTTTGATGAGACATTACCCCTGGATCTCCAGCAGGATCCATTAGCAGTGGATGAGACACCATTAGTTAGTCATTTTCAGTTGTATTTATTCTCTGGATTACTGTATTTGAGATTTGGGATGTTTCTGGATTTGTGTTATCTTAGACACTTAGAACTCTATCTGGTTGTATCTTTGTGGTTTCATTTTATTTCATATCTATCTATCTTTTATCGTATTCTACCTTAGACGTGATTGAGACTGTATTTGCTATGTCACCTCCATTCGGAGTGTATATACTGTACAAGTACCCTTATATTTTGTCTAGTTGTAGTATTTATAGACGACCTATACAGCGTTCTACCGCCGATTCTGCGGCGTAGGCTGGACGTAACCATGTACTCGTGCCCCTAATTAGGGTGTGGGTCGTGACAATAGGACTCAGATACTCCGGTTCGGACTCATATTCTCATCAGACATTCGGGATATCAGACAAGTACATTCTTTGACCGTTTCATACTTGCTAGGAATTGTATTCTTGTTATAGACTAATTTACTTGATGCTGACACGATGTTATCACGGATTAGTACTATATGGATCTTTACATGAGATGTTATCCCCCTCGGGTACATCGAATACATCATGTCATGTATTTTTTACGAACATCATGTATTCCATGGACTCATATTATTCATGTACACTCATGTGCTCTCATGTACTCTCATGATCTCATGAGCTTCATGTATAAAACTTTTATGTATAATAACATAATATGTATAGATCCTTGTGTATTGATTGGGGTATGGGGGAGTAGAAGTAGTCATGTGAATAATTCCAAAGTAGTGTAATCATGTATAAACTCTATAGTGTAATCATGTATAAATCAAACCGTTCGTATGTCTATCTTATACTCTAAATCACATAGTCACCTACAGTTCTCTATTACCATATATACATATCTTTTGTTTATCAGATTCTCTCTTTCTCTTCATGTTTATTTCTTACATCGTTTATGTATCTTATTCTATAGCATGCTTTACATTTCCTGTCATGATATGAACTGCGTGAGATGTATTATGCTCGTTCCTGTCCTGATTGGACCTGTTGAAAAAATTTTACAGGTAACTTGGGGGATCACAGCTTGCCTAGAGGACACTAGTAGAGCTTGGAGTAGAGGTCTAGAGTTTTGTTTATCTTATTTCTTGTTGTCTTGGAGATGTATTTTTATTTTAGATATTAAGATTTTGTGTTGTTAAATAATTGACTTATTTCACTTATGGTTTTATCCCTTTTATGGATTTCTTATCTATTTCATCGTACTGATTATCTACCTCTAGTTTGTGATTGAGATTTATCCTCCTGTGGTTGTCCTTCGTTGGTAGATTATATCATATAGTGTTAGTTGTGATGGTGACCTAGAACAGCGTTCTACCGCCGATACTGTGGCGTAGGCTGGACGTACCCACTTCTTGTGCCCTTATACTGGGTGCGGGTCGTGACACAGGCTAAACTAAAGCCAGCAAAAGAAGGTAAATTATAAAGGCACATCCAAAGTTACAAGGGCTAGCCTATTTTTTTTTAATTTATAAGTTTGCCACTAGAAAGAAACTGTTAGGGGCTGCCCACTACATAGTATAAAAGCCAATTATTTTTGCCTTTTTTTCTTCCTCTTTTCTCTTCCAACTCTCAAAACCCAAAACTCTAAACTCATTATTCTATAGAAGTTAGAATGTTCCCAGTCTATGTTCATGCATAAAATTCATCTTCTAATATTTTATTTATTATTTAATTTGGACGACTTTTTGAAGTTTCAAACTTAATTTAGGGTTGCGAAATTCGGGAATTCGTCCACAGTTACGAGGAGGACAATGATGGACTGTCAAAAATTGACATTATTGTCCAAAAATAATATTTTATTTAGTACTATCAAATCTTTTGACAATCCTTTCAAGGACAGTCCTAAATAAAATATATTGTTAAAAAACAACACAATCAAAAAATTTGACAGTCCTACCAATTGGAATGACTATCAAATTTCTTTACAATCCTTTCAATTGGTAGAACTATCAAAAAATTTGACAGTCCTTGTCACGATCTGCTCATGTTCTTCGGGATACGAGTACGTGGCCAAGTCCAACATACGCAGCAACATCGGCGGTAGCACGTTGTCTAGACCTCAATGAAAATCTTGAAACCAAACATAAAATATTTGTTCACAAAATCATCTATTTGCTCATTCGCAATAGCTATTCAAGGAATCTTCAAATCCAATAATACATCAAAATAATATTTGGGATAATTCGCTAAATATTTAAATTCAAATTCCATCTAATCTATCTAGAATCTAAGGTTGGCCTCCGAAATAACTCTACCTCCCCATAAAGGTCCATGGTGCAAAATAATAAGTCACATGCAACGTATTCAGTCAGAAAATAAGCAAAGTACAACCATATTACAATAATATAACTCAGCACAAATAAAACTAGACAAATAGAGATACAATATAACAATACAGGGAACATGTATATGAACTAAAAATAATAACACGTACAAGAGGATCACTATCAAAAACATGTATAAATAAGATAACTGGACAATGAACATGAATAAGTAAGACTAACAGACAGTGTGTGTGAAATAGCTTTCGACATGTGAACGACTGGACTAATACGACACATCATATAGATGGCTATCCACAATAAAAGGTACGACTAACCCATACGTGAGTTGTATGACTTAGCTATCCACAATAACAGTAATTGGGGCTTGTTCACATACATACTTAGCATTTCTCCTCCCAACTCACTAAACAATAACAATAATAACAACATGGTACAACAAAGTCCTATCGTGTCACAATTGTGGCTCAAATGAATACGAAATGAAAATACAACGAAGAGTATCATTATAATGTACTAAGAACATAAAATAATAGTGTACTTGCCTCGAGTTAAGTTGCAGTCAACGTGTGCGACATGATCATGTTGGCACATAATAGGTCAAAAAATATAGTTATAATTGGTTCAAAGAGATAATGATGTCGAGATCCATAACATCCAATGATTTTCAGATAAGTCCAATATAGGGAAAGTCCAAAGTCGTTGATTCAGTTCACTAGTCATCTATATGTTATAAAATTTAAACAAAATATAAAATAATTTTGTTAAATTCTAGAAACTTAATATGTTGCAGATCTTTGTGTCAATTTTCTGAAACATCAAACGGATCGCAAAAACAAGTTCGGATCTCCCGGAATATCGAAAACAGTACGACGCATCAATTTTTGGATAATTGGCATTCAAACAATTTTACAGAAAAATATATTACGAATTTTCTAAAATAAATTGTAGATTATCAAAGCTAACCACAATACGGTAAAAAAAAAGATAAAACAAAGTCCAGAGTTGGTCACAACGGATTCGCGAAGTTGTTATAGCTTCTGAAAAATGAGTGAATTAATGACGAATTTTGGCCTATTTTGGACTAAAAAAAGAGGAATTTTAGAAAAACAAAATATGAGAGATGTTCATAAGTTTAATAGGTACATATATAATGGGTGACAATTATTTAATTATGATTAGATTGGAAGGAAAAAATGTTTTCGTTAAATACATGGAGATTGACTCAATTTACTAATTAGGGAAGGACCAAATCTGATGAATAATTCTTTTCCATAAATTTAAATCCAATAAATATTTAAAACTTAATTAGTCAAATCTAATCTAATATTTAGTTACCATACATAATTTAAAATTATATTTGTTTCATAAAAAATAATTCAACATATATTTGCATAGTCCAAAATCTTAATTTAAATAAATTTTTATTGGTCAAAGATAATAATCAATAATTTTAAAACTGAATTAATAAAAAATAAATATAATATTTGATTACAGTAATTATTCAGATTAATATTTAATATCATCAAAATAATATAAACAATATTTTCGTAAACCCAAAATCTAATTTTGAAAATATAATTTGGCAAAACATTTTTGTCATTCAAAAATACCTATAATTTTCTTTGATAGAAATTTAAATAAAAATTATTTTCTAACACAAAATAAATAAAATAAATAAATTTTTTGAAAGTTCTGGAAGAGGGATTACAGTTATAAATAAAATAAGTTGTTAAAAAATAGCATGTTTTATTTAGGACTATCAAAAATTTTGACAGTCCTAAATAAAACATGTTGTTCATAAAAATACAACAATATATGAACATGAATTATGTAAGTGTAACATGTTCCTACTTGTCTATTGATATAACCTCTTTGTTGTTAGAAGTTTTTTTTCCTGTAAGTATTTGTTCTTAGAAATCATCATCAGCTGACATATATTATTTATTACTGCAATAGCAAATTTTATTTAGGACTGTCAAAAAATTTGACAGTCCTAAATGTTGCTAGGACAATAAAAAAATTTGACAATCTTAAATGATGCCAGGACAATAGATTCAACAATCACACAAGTATAATTTAATAACATCATGTTTCAGAATAATCTCAAAAAAATATCTAGGACCATAAGAACCCAATATAACCATAAGAACCAAATCAAAAGTTATCTAGACTAAGTTCACTTCTGATAGTAATAGATGCTCAGGTAAAAGTATTTGTGTATTGAACCCAATCAAAAGTTATTTAGACTACATCACTCCCAATACTAGTATGTGTTAAAGAAAAACAACTAATATTAACAAAAGATTACTATCATATTATCTTGATGCAACTAATACAAAATTTAGCATATTACATGCGTTCCATTCAAAAGTATTACAACCATTTGATAATTTAGCATATTACAACCAATATCAAAGTTCCAAAAATTAAAGTTTCACAACACCAATCGATCGAGATATCGGTCTTTATTTGGTGTTGGTTCATGTCGGTCTTCACTTTTCCACTTATTCCAAATTACTAGGTAATGTCACGCCCCAGAACCAGAACACTGGAGAGCGGGGGCTGATATAGCCAGCTACGTATAATGAAATGGGATCCACTCTACTATACGGTCATGGCTGTCTAGATATATGAGGGTTTAACTACAATCCATCAGTCTCTTATGGTCATGAACAAGCCTAGTGTCTCAATCACAAGCAAGCAAATAAATGTTATAAGATGTAAGATCACCAAATATACAATAGTAAGGCATCCCAAACATTACATATTCAGCTGATCATGAAGCTAGTCATTACAAGATGTGAGGACTAGCAAGAGTTTTAGTCAATACATGATCGACCCTAGGATTTGTCAATCATGTTACAGCCCATAGGCAGACAGTAAGTAAAAATGTACACGAGCTAACACGTGCTCGTCGGCTAAACGCCTCAAAAGAATAATTTTATAATAGAGTGGGAGAGCCAAAATAAACCCACTCATTGCCAGGATTCCTTCTAGTGGTCACCATCTGGCTAGAAAATTGGTAGATCCTCTGGAGTTGCTTCGGTATCTGGCCATACAAAACCAGCTGGGTCAGACCCCAGAAAGAGCAAGTGCCACAAATGAGGCTTCACTTAGGAACTAAAACCAACATATCACAAATGAATAGCAAGGATAATTAAAAGATACTGATAATAACTGAGATAACAACAATATATTGAGCACGAAAAAACCATTCAAGTAGCCAGACTGCAACCCTTAAACCAAACAAGGACCGGGGTTGTAATCCTTCGCCTGAATAGAAACCCGCCTCAATTACTATTGATAAGGTAAAACGTATCAAGCATGACATGTGATATACGATGAGATAACCATGGGACTATTCAGATAACCAGGTTACAACCCGTAAATCAAACAAGGACCGGGGTTGTAACCCTTTGTCTGAGCAGAACTTGGCTTCTCCCACCATTTATCGGCAAGATAAAATAAGAAATCAAGACATGTAACAATCTTGTACAGGATCAAGAAAAGACTAGACAGATTGAACTCCATCCAACAATCACGGCCAAGCAATAAGTACGGCTTGATACTTTAACTAACTAGGGTTATCACAGGTCTAGTTACTAGCAAGATGCAGCAAGATTTTTCCACAGCCACAAGCCCTGCAGACCATCCAAGTTATCCAGGCGAATATTAGTATAAATAAGGGTGCAACACATGACAGTGGAATGGAAATGTGCCCTACTCGTCGGCAGGCTACAAATCCACAAGCGCGTCCAGGTAACGGGATTGCCTATAGCTGGGAAATCTCTTCATGACTACTGGATTATTCTAGTTGTTTACCTTAGTCGATTTCAGTGGGTGCCTCTGACCGTGGTACTCAGGGATCCCTGTCCTAAACATGATGCAAGACAAGACGGGTTCATTTGTACAAGCACAATGCCCACGGTGTCCAAGTTATTCAATCTTGTCGTGTCATATTAGCCGTCGCAACAGCATTTCGAGAAATATATCATGTCAGGTTCACTGTCAAGAGTGCGCCACGTCGGGCCACTATCAAGAATTATTATGTCAAGTTATCATGTTAAAATTTGTCAGGTCAAGTTATCTTGTCAGGAGTGCACCACGGCGGGTCACTATCAAGTCATGTCATTTATCAAGGAGGGAAAAAACTTGCACAATTAAATAATAATATATTTATAATATATATATATATATATATATATATATATATATATATATATATATATATATATATATATATATATTCTTGAAGCCGAGGAGAAACTCTACAACTTTTATGTTGGGAGTGGGAAGAAATTCTGACCATAATTCAGGCAAATAAAATATTTAAACAATCAAAGTGGATCCCATGCGGCCCAAAAGTGGGAGAACAAGCATGCGGCCAAAGAGAGTGGGAGGCCACCAACGCGGCCAACATAACAAAGAGGACATGAAATCAAGTAAGACAAAAAATAGTGGAACCCGCAATAATTGCAAGCTCCCACTTCAGTAAGCAAGTCAATTAAAAGAAGCTATATGGGTCCCCCACAATAAGGACAGCAAGAAAAAGATACACGTGAACCATTTAATTAATGGTTCACGTGGCCAAGAGAAATAAATATTATATGGCCATGCGGCCAAAACCAAAATTGTCACGCAGCAACCATCAAACAAGGGCCATGCGGCCAAAATATTTACGTAGGCCATGCGGCAAAAAAATAATAATATATAGGTCATGCGGCCACAAGGTAAGCTTGCATTTAGCAATCAAAGAAATGCCATGGGGCCCATAAAATACAACTGTACAAATATTGCCCTGCGGCCTAAGCAATAAGGCCACATGGCCAAGTAATTGCCTAAGGGCCATATGCGGCTGATAATGGAAAGGCATGCATTAAAATATGCATGCAAGGCCAATTAAATATAAGCATGCAACTAACTAAACATATATCCATGCAAGCTGCTTACACATACACTAATTAAATATATAAGCATGCAATTTATATATATACTTGCAAGCTACCAGCAAAACAAGCTATGCATGAAGGACCAAGTAATATATTAAATAGCTCTCATGCAACCGCATGCAAGCATTGGAGGGGCATATGCGGCTACCAAGCTTAAAGCAAGTTTAGCACTCCCATGCGGCCAATACTTTAATAGCCATGCCATGCAACATGGCCTTGCAAATGTGTCTATGCGGCTACAATGCTGTACGTGTGCATACAAAAGACTTGCGATCACATGCATTTTTTTAATGCATTAAAGAACCATGCATGCAATTATTAACTAAGCATGCATGCATTAATAACTTAGCATCAGCACATGCATTTAAACAATGCACCTAACAATGCATTAAAGAATGCATTAACTATTGCATTAAAGAATGCATGCATTTACTCATGTACGCATGCACATGGATTGAAACTCATTAAGTATATGTGGCTATATGCGGCTACATGCGGTTAATGCCACTATATGCGGCTAATGCTATAATGCATTAAAGAATGCATTAAACTTATTAAATACATGCGGCTCACGATTGCTAAATATACAAACATGCATTGCTTTCAAGCATGCGGCTAACTTTGTGTTGGCCAAGCCACAATTAAATATTAAATTGCATGCAAGCCTACGTTTGTAATTGCATTCAAGGAAGGCCATGCGGCCAGGTACTGTATATATGCATGTATTAATATAATATGGCATTGGCCATATGCGGCTAGCCAATGCAAGGCAATTAATTAAATGGCCATGCAATTAATGCATGCCAGCAAATGTTGAAAAATAGCCATGTGGCCAAGGCAATAAATTAATGTTCATGCGGCTGGATTTGTCCATGCGGCATGGAAGAACACTTGTCGCATGAAATAGTCATGCGGTCAAGTACTGTTCTTCTCCTCCAATTCCGAGAAGAAAAACACCATGAAGCCATACTTCCAAGCTCCATAATTCTATCATCCAGAGTCCAAATCCGAACTTCCATAGGTCAAAATGGGGCAGAACGAGATTCTCTACAACATGGAACCATCAAAACTTTGAAATAACAAGGTTAAACAGATCAAACCCAAAAAAATTTGAAAATACCATAAAACTAGATCTACAAGAATTTAACCATGGAAATGAAAAATGCTAAGTACTATAGTGGGTTAGAAACACATTAGAAAGACAATAGAACAATAAAAAAATGGGGTTCCTCCATGAAGTAAGTTGCACTTGCCTAAGCTCTCCACTCTCTCAGGTTGGTGGAGAAGTAATGGTGGGGAAGAAGAAGTTAATGTGGAGAGAGAAATGTGTGGTGGGATATTTAATGAAGAGGGTGGTGGTAGGTAGGAGTGGTTTGGTTCACATAAAATCAAACAAAATTGAACCAAGCCAACAAACCAAACCGAACCAAGATAAACCCATCAATGAAATGCCAAAATAAATCAAGCAGGGAGACATGTAATACGGGTCAAAATACGTACACGTATTCCAAAAACGTAATACGAGATATGGGTATTACAACTATACCCACCTTAAATGAATTTCGTCCTCGGAATTTAATCAAGAGGCTAGAGATTGCAATGACAAGCTATACTAATCAATCAATCAAACAATCAATCATGCAAGCAAGGAATTTGAAGGAAGAAGGAAGAAGGAAGACATCTTGCTAGAAACCTCTCTGCATGTTTTGAATCTAAGCTTGGACCAGGCATACTGCTGGGGTCTCTGTTGCTAGAAGACTCTGGAGGCTACTCCTGAATGCTGGGCTTGATCTCCTGGTTGCTGCTGGTCCACGGGAGGTGCTCCGCTCTGCTGATCGGCAGGTCCAGGAATAATGGCGTTGAAGAAAACGATATAGGAAATAATAAGGAAGGACCAGGACAGATCAACAATTACAAGCATGTGATCAGGTCAAGATTACATGGATCAAGAGGATACGAGCAGAGATCAAGGGAGAGTACTGATTGAGATATCTATTCGGTAAACCCTCATATATCTTGATTTACAAGACCTGCATGGGCCACCACTTAAACCATATCACGCCCCAGAACCAGAACATTGGAGAGCGGGAGCAGACATAGCCAGCTATGTATAATGAAATGGGATCCACTCCACTATACAGTCACGGCTGTCTAGATATATCAGGGTTTAACTACAATCCATCAGTCTCTTATGGTCATGAACAAGCCTAGTGTCTCAATCACAAGCAAGCAAATAAATGTTACAAGATGTAAGATCACCAAATATACAATAGTAAGGCGTCCCAAACATTACATATTTAGCTGATCATGAAGCTAGTCATTACAAGATGTGAGGACTAGCAAGAGTTTTAGTCAATACATGATCAACCCTAGGATTTGTCAATCATGTTACAGCCCGTAGGCAGACAGTAAGTAAAAATATACACGAGCTAACACGTGCTCGTCGGCTAAACGCCTTAAAAGAATAATTTTACAATAGAGTGGGAGAGCCAAAATAAACTCACTCGTTGCCAGGATTCCTTCTAGTGGTCACCATCTGGCTGAAAAATTGGTAGATCCTCTGGAGTTGCTCCGGTATCTGGCCATACAAAACCAGCTGGATCAGACCCCAGAAAGAGCAAGTGCCACAAAGGAGGCTTCACTTAGGAACTAAAACCAGCATATCACAAATAAATAGCAGGGGTAATTAAAAGATACTGATAATAACTGAGATAACAACAATATATTGAGCACGAAGAAACCATTCAAGTAGCCAGACTGCAACCCTTAAACCAAACAAGGACCGGGGTTGCAATCCTTCGCCTGAATAGAAACCCGCCTCAATTACTATTGATAAGGTAAAACGTATCAAGCATGACATGTGATATACGATGAGATAACCATGGGACTATTCAGATTACCAGGTTACAACCCGTAAACCAAACAAGGACCGGGGTTGTAACCCTTCGTCTGAGCAGAACTTGGCTTCTCCCACCATTTATCGACAAGATAAAATAAGAAATCAGGACATGTAACAATCTTGTACAGGATCAAGACAAGACTAGACAGATTCAACTCCATCCAACAATTACGGCCAAGCAATAAGTACGTCTTGATACTTTAACTAACTAGGGTTATCACAGGCCTAGTTACTAACAAGATGCAGCGAGATTTTTTCACAGCCACAAGCCCTGCAGACCATCCAAGTTATCCCGGCAAATATTAGTACAAATAAGGGTGCAACACATGATAGTGTGCTGGAAATATGTCATACTCGTCGGCAGGCTACAAATCTACAAGCGCGCCCAGGTAACGGGATTGCCTGTAGCTGGAAAATCTCTTCATGACTACTGGATTATTCTAGTTGTTTACCTTAGTCGATTTCAGTGGGTGCCCCTGACCGTGGTACTCAGGGGTCCCTGTCCTAAACATAATGCAAGACATGACGGGTTCATTTGTACAAGCATAATCGTCCACGGTGTCCAAGTTATTCAATCTTGTCGTGTCATGTTAGCCGTCGCAACAGTATTTCGAGAAATATATCATGTCAGGTTCACTGTCAAGAGTGTGCCACATCGGGCCACTATCAAGAATTATCATGTCAAGTTATCATGTTAAAATTTGTCAGGTCAAGTTATCTTGTCAGGGGTGCACCACGGCGGGTCACTAACAAGTCATGTCATTTATCAAGGAATGAAGAAACTTGCGCAATTAAATAATAATATATTTATAATATATATATATATATATATATATATATATATATATATATATATATATATATATATATATATATATATATATATATATATATATATATATATTCTTGAAGCCAAGGAGAAACTCTACAACTTTCATGTTGGGAGTGGGAAGAAATTCTGACCACAATTCAGGCAAATAAAATATTTAAAAAATCAAAGTGGACCCCATGCGCCCAAAAGTGGGAGAACGCATGCGGCCAAAGAGAGTGGGAGGCCACCCATGCGGCCAACATAACAAAGAGGACATGAAATCAAGTAAGACAAAAGATAGTGGGACCCGCAATAATTGCAAGCTCCCACTTAAGTAAGCAAGTCAACTAAAAGAAGGTATGTGGGTCCCCCACAATAAGGACAACAAGGAAAAGATACACGTGAACCATTTAATTAATGGTTCACGTGGCCGAGAGAAATAAATATTATATGGCCATGCGGCCAACACCAAAATTGTCACGCAGCAACCATCAAACAAGGGCCATGCGGCCAATATATTTACGTAGGCCATGCGACAAAAAAAAATAATATATAGGTCATGCGGCCACAAGGTAATTTTGCATTTAACAAGCAAAGAAATACCATGGGGCCCGCAAAATACAACTGTACAAATATTGCCCTGCGGCCTAAGCAATAAGGCCACGTGGCCAAGCAATTGCCTAAGGGCCATATGCGGCTGATAATGCAAAGACATGCATTAAAATATGCATGCAAGGCCAATTAAATATAAGCATGCAACTAACTAAACATATATCCATGCAAGCTGCTTACACATACACTAATTAAATATATAAGCATGCAATTTATATATATACTTGCAAGCTACCAACAAAACAAGCTATGCATGCAAGGACCAAGTAATATATTAAATAGCTCTCATGCAACCGCATGCAAGCATTGGAGGGGCATATGCGGCTACCAAGCTTAAAGCAAGTTTAGCACTCCCATGCGGCCAATACTTTAATAGCCATGCCATGCAACATGGCCTTGTAAATGTGTCTATGCGGCTACAATGCTGTACGTGTGCATGCAAAAGGCTTGCTATCACATGCATTTTTTAATGCATTAAAGAACCATGCATGCAATTATTAACTAAGCATGCATGCATTAATAACTAAGCATCATCACATGTATTTAAACAATGCACCTAACAATGCATTAAAGAATGCATTAACTATTGCATTAAAGAATGCATGCATTTACTCATGTACGCATGCACATGGATTGAAACTCATTAAGTATATGCGGCTATATGCGGCTACATGCGGTTAATGCTACTATATGCGGCTAATGCTATAATGCATTAAAGAATGCATTAAACTCATTAAATACATGCGGCTCACGATTGCTAAATATACAAACATGCATTGCTTTCAAGCATGCGGCTAACTTTGTGTTGGCCAAGCCACAATTAAATATTAAATTGCATGCAAGCCTACGTTTGTAATTGCATTCAAGGAAGGCCATGCGGCCAGGTACTGTATATATGCATGCATTAATATAATATGGCATTGGCCATATGCGACTAGCCAATGCAAGGCAATTAATTAAATGGCCATGCAATTAATGCATGCCAGCAAATGTTAAAAAATAGCCATGTGGCCAAGGCAATAAATTAATGCTCATGCGGCTGGATTTGTCCATGCGGCAGGGAAGAACACTTGCTGCATGAAATAGTCATGCGGTTAAGTACTGTTCTTCTCCTCCAATTCCGAGAAGAAAAATACCATGAAGCCATACTTCCAAGCTCCATAATTCCATCATCCAGAGTCCAAATCCGAACTTCCATAGGTCAAAATAGGGCAGAACGAGATTCTCTACAACATGGAACCATCAAAACTTGGAAATAACAAGGTTAAACAGATCAAACCCAAGAAAATCTAAAAATACCACAAAACTAGATCTACAAGAATTTAACTATGGAAATGAAAAATACTAAGTACTAAAGTGGGTTAGAAACACATGGGAAAGATAATGGAACAATAAAAAAATAGGGTTCCTCCATGAAGTAAGTTGCACTTGCCTAAGCTCTCCACTCTCTCAGGTTGGTGGAGAAGTAATGGTGGGGAAGAAGAAGTTAATGTGGAGAGAGAAATGTGTGGTAGGATATTTAATGAAGAGGGTGGTGGTAGGTGGGAGTGGTTTGGTTCACATAAAATCAAACAAAATTGAACCAAGCCAACAAACCGAACCGAACCAAGATAAATCCATCAATGAAATGCCAAAAATAAATCAAGCAGGGAGACATGCAATACGGGTCAAAATACGTACACGTATTCCAAATACGTAATACGAGATATGGGCATTACAGGTAATCACCGAGCAATTGGGATTCTGGTACTTCAAAAGATGAGAAGAAAAAATATAGCAATAATTTGTTGTAGAACTTGTCAAGAACATACAACTTATAGTCGACATTGCATAAGAGATTATTTTTGTCGTAAAGTATACAAATATGAGAGTTTACCCATATTCCTGTCATGCATTGCTAAACAAGACATGACATGAATATGGATAAATTCTCACCTTCACATACTTTATAGCAAGAATAGTATCTTCTGGATTGACTGTAATGCCATGCTCTGTACGGTACATTACGCTGAGTCGTTGACTCGAAGAAGCTAACTTGACTCGTAGAAATATTGAGTCGATTTGAAGAAGTATCAATTCGAAACATTACAAGTGTTAAGTTGATTCGAATGAAGTATTAATTGAGTTGGTTTCATGTGTAGGCTTTTACTCTGAGATTTTTGAGTCGACATTTTGACTTATTAGCAACGGAGCCTGCAGGAGTTCAAAGTATTGCCTTGCTACGGGTTGAGGCATGTGCGATAGGTTGACTCAGTCCGTTAGTTCGAAGGAGTACGAAATGCTTGAATTGGTAAGTCAAATGAGTTGGTCGTGCAACAAAGTTAACGAACGAGTTGCATCGTCTCGACTAAATGATAGGTGAATCAACAAAAATGGAAGGATTCTGACCCATCTTTCCTACTCTGCCAAGCTGTAATGCCTGTGGTTCGTATTACGTATCTTGGTATACGTGTACGTATTCTTGACTCGTATTTCGTATTTTTCTGCATGGTTATTTTGGCATGTCATTGGTTGTGGCTTAGCTTGGTTCGGCTTAGCTTGGTTTGGTTTGCTTTTGGGTTCATCATGAACCAAAAGAAAACCCCTACCTACCACCACCACTACCCTTTATTAACCCATTCCCCTTTCTCTCTCTTCATTATTCTTCTTCTTCCCTATCATAACTTCTTCAACCACCTGGAGAAAGAGAGAGAGAGCTTAGGCAAGTGCAAACTTGCTTCATAATGGATCTCAAGTTTTATTGTTCCCTTCTCTTCCTTACTTGATTCCAAGCCTCTTTAGAACTTGACATTTTCCATTTTGATGGATCTTTTCTTGTAGATCTAAGTTTATATTATTTTTGGATTTCTTGGGTTTTGATCTACCAAACTTCATTATTTTCATATTTTGATTGTTCCATGTTGTAGAGAATTTAATTTCGTGCAGTTTTGGCTTTTGTTTCGCTAGATTTCGACTTCGGATGAGAAAGTTATGGCCAAAATAATTTTTGGTCATTTCTATGTTCATCTGCAGCATGAACAACATGTCGCAGAAGGCGCATGTCGCAGAAGGCGCATGTTGTAATGAAGCGCATGTCGCGGTAGCCGCATATCATGTCGCAGTTGGCGCATATGATGTCTCTGTTGACGCATGTCGCAGTTGACGAATATGATGTCGCTGTAGGCGCATGTCGCAGTTGGCGCATATGATGTCTCTGTTGACGCATGTCGCAGTTGACGAATATGATGTCGCTGTTGGCGCATGTCGCAGTTGGCGCATATGATGTCTCTGTTGACGCATGTCGCAGTTGACGAATATGATGTCGCTGTAGGCGCATGTCGCAGTTGGCGCATATGATGTCTCTGTTGACGCATGTCGCAGTTGACGAATATGATGTCGCTGTAGGCGCATGTCGCAGTTGGCACATATGATGTCGCTGTTGGCGCATGTCGCAGTTGGCACATATGATGTCGCTGTTGAGCCGCATGAGCCACATGAGGCACATGTCGCAGTTGGCACATATGATGTCGCTGTTGGCGCATGTCACAGTTGGCACATATGATGTCGCTGTTGGCACATGTCGCAGTTGGCACATATGATGTCGCTGTTGGCGCATGTCGCAGTTGGCGCATATGATGTCGCTGTTGAGCCGCATGAGCCGCATGAGCCGCATGTCGCAGAATAGGCCGCATAGTGCCTGTTTTGGCTATTCTATGTCTTATTTGCATGATTTGTGGTCAGAAATTCTCCCAACTCCCAACGTCATAGTTGTATATCTTTTCCTTGGCTTCAGAAATATGTCACTAGTTGTTTTATGCAAGTTTCTCCCATTTATGATAATGTGAGAATAGAACACGATAGTGGTCCACTGTGGCGCACTCTTGACAAGTAAACTGGCATGATCTGTCTCGACATGCTGTTATGACAGCTAGCCTGACATGACAAGTATGACTGACCTGGACACCGTGGGCGATTGCGTTTGTACAAATAAACTGGTACTGTCTTGCATCATGTCTAGGATGGGGATCCCTGAGTACCACGGTCAGGGGTACCTACTGAAATTGACTAAGGCTAATTAACTAGAATGATTCAGTAGTCATGAAGAGATTTCCAGCTACAGGCAATCCCGTTATCTGGGCGCATTCAGCGGACTTGTAGCCTACCGACGAGTAGGGCACATTTCCTGCACACAGTCATGTGGTGCACCCTTCATAAACGGACATTCGACCCGGATAACCTGTCACGATCCGTTACCCAAATTGTTGGGCCGGGCCGAGCCATGTCCAGCCTACGCTTAAGATAAAGCGCAGTAAGCTGTTCTAGAGATAACAAGGTAAGACTAAATGTGCTAACAGTTCTATAAGTGAAGAAGAATCATAAATGCTCCAAACACAAAAGTCGTCGTATATAGTAAAATATCCAAGTACAAGTAAACTGAAATATAAAACTGGATACATGTCCAGTTACAAAATGATATAGTCTAATACATGACTACACTAAGTATCCCAAGCAGCTAAGCAAACTAGACGAGTCTCCCCGCAGGAACATCCTCGTATGGCAAAACCGGGTCCTCGACAGTGACTCCATAATACGAATCACAGAGCAACTCCTCCTCAGTAAGTATACCTACAACGTTATCCTGTCAGGACGGGAGCAAGTACAACCTCTACAACTAAAGTACTGAACATATAATGAAAGAGATGTACAACAAGGATCATGGTGTGATAAGTCTATAAAACAGGAATACTGGGAACATGTCATCATGGTACAACTGGGATCACAGTATCATAGTAACATAGGAAACATGGCATCTATCTCATGTCGTATCACAATCATGTCATCATAATCTATCATGGCAAGGATACATATGTCATAGAGACAGATGTATATGTAATGTTTAAAACTGTAGCAGGTACGTGATCGGTCAATAGGTATACAATGTGCTGTGGCACATAATAAAATGTACTTCCGTACAAGTGATAGGGCGAGAGATGTACATACGCACAAATCTGCCTTGGTAAGTAAGGCCTACGGCGCTGTAACATATAAAATGAAACTTTGCTCGGTACTATATAGGGGGGGCATGATCACGTACTCTACTATCAGTTTTTCCCATACCCATATTCTAATCATGTGAGAGATACATCAAGATGGTTCTAAGCATGGTAGTAATGGAAAGTACAACATGTGACGTTTTAACTTGCTATCCCAAGGATCAGCATTTAACATGGTTAATACATGTTCTAGCATTAAAAGACAGTAAATGAGTATGTAGATGTACTTGCCTCTAGCAAAGTAAAACAAGCTGCGATAAATGTGCTATGGATGTCTGGTAACTCGTCACTGTAGCAATAAATACAATAAACTTAGCTTTACACTAAGCTAAAATACTAGGACATTAACTGGTGAAAATACGACTTGTGACTGGGCACCTAGCCAAAATGATGACTTGGCATAGGAGACCAATGTGGGGTGACACACTATGTTAACTAACTTTCTAGGGTCTTTACACTAGTGAGGGATGGGGTTCAATACGACTAAAACTCCAAATAACATAAAAAGCTACAAGTCGTAATTAATCAATAAATAAATCAAAAGATCATTGTGCTCCAACAATTTTAGAGATAGACAAAAAGTCTAGTTTTGCATAAAACAAAGTACCAACACGATCCTTGCTATCTATAGAAATTTATTATAATTTTTCTGGAATTTATTAACCAGTACAAATATTTTATAAAAATCAGTTTTTCCTAAGTATACAGAAAGTGAGTTTTGGTTTCATATGCCAAACTAGTGGCAAAACAATAAATTAAATACTACAAAAATTATACTAAATTAGCCAACTTAGCAAAGTATCTAAAAACTATTTTTCCATAATTTTAACAACACTCTAAGTATTTTTAGAAAATCAAATACAGTAATGCACACAATAATTAATTATCTGCGTATTTTGTCCATGTATATAATTTGAACCAAAGTTCAAATACAGGACCCAAGGCCGTGAAACAAGTCCAATATGACTTGTACAGGTCTTGAATGTGTGAAAACACATTTGAGCCCAAATACCCATGCTAGGCTTGGACATCAAATGGTTGCAGTAATTTAAATATACAGAAAATACTAAGTGGTAGAAATGCAAAATAAATATTAATATTTTAATAAGGTAAAGTTTTACATTTTAGCTATAAAAGTATGAACATTATTTTATATAATTATTTTACACTAAGCTAAGTAAAATACACATAGGAAATAATATATATATATAAATATAGGGATATTTATATATATATAGGAAAATGCTTAACTATATTATTGTATATATATATATACAAATATATGTATATATACATACATATAAGAAAATACTTAACTATATATATATATATATATATATATATATATATACAAAATTAATGTATACATATACATATAATAGTATATATATATGATAATATATATACACAAAGAAATATATATATACATAAAGATATATATGTATACATAATATATATATACATATAAATAATGAAGTATACATATATATATATATATATATATATATAAAACAGCAACCTAAATAGAGTATGTATAATAATACATATACACATATACATAAATATATGTATACATATATATATATGTATATAATTATATATAAAAACAAAAGAAAAAGAAAAAGAAAAGGAAAAGAAAAGGAAAATACAGCAGCAAAGGGGGGGGGGGATTCGAACTCGGGCCAACCGAGCGCGCGGGGGGGGGTTTTAGGCGGGGATGGGCTGGCCAGGGGGTCAGCCCATCAGTTGTGTTAGGGAAAGGGGTTTAGTTAATTTATTAGGTTTTAGTTGATTAAAATAATAAAAAAAATATAAAAACACAGTCCTGTGTCCTGACAGTTAGGGACACAGGAGTCTGTGTCTAAGGCTTGGCACGACACGCACGAGTCCTAGCTCGCGTGTCCAAGTACGGGGCTGGGGTCGTCGTGTCCTGGCGAACATCATACACGAAAATGAGACACAACAGGACACGGGGGGAGTAGATGACACGTACGTGTCCAGGTCGGGGCTGCTGTCGGGGTGGCGACTGGGCGGAGGAGCGGTCGGGGCGGTGGCGCTCGGGTGGCGCTGCGTCCAGCACGTCAGGGCGAACCGATTGGTGGTGGTGGTTCACGGCGAGGTCGTCGGGATGGGGAGAACGGGGTTCGTCGGAGCTAGGGTTCCGGCGAGGGTGATTGGGGAAGAAGAGGGTCAGGACGGGGTCGTGGTGGTCGGAGGAAGTGGTAGCTAGGTCGGGGGAGACGAGGGGAGTTTAAATAGGGTCTTAGGTCGGTCGAGGGGCAGCCGGATTTGGCGGGGGCAGCGTAGGTCGGTCGTCGGGGCAGCATCGAGTCAGGGGAGAGAGAGTGTGACGGGGGGTTTGGTAAATTACACTAGGGCCCCTAGAAACTTAGGATTTACATATAGGTCCAAATCAGTAGTAAATGCAAATAATAATTTGCATAAAAGAATTAAAACAAATTCTAAATTGCAGACTGCTATAATAACAATTCAGTTAATTGCATATTGATATTAAAACAATTCTAAAAATTGCAAAATAATATTAAAACATTTAAATAAATTACAAATTAATATTTTTGTATTTAAAACTCATTTAAAATCATTTAAAAATACAGGAAAAATTCCTAATAATTATTATAAAATATTTTAATACTAAAATAATCATTAATGGCCAATTTAATACTGATTAATAAAAATTTTGAAAAAACTGGGGCTGACATAACCGGATGGTCTGCAGGGCTTGTGGCTGTCGGGATAATCTCATTGCATCTTGCTAGTAACTAGGCCTGTGATAACCCTAGTTAGTTAAAAGTATCAAGCCGTACTCTTGATTGGCCGTGATTGATTGGATGAAGTTTATTCCAGCTTAGTCTTATCCTGATCCTGTACAAGATTGTATCAGGACATGATTTCTTGTATCGATAAATGATGGGATACCAAGTTCTATTCAGATGAAGGGTTACAATCCCGGTCCTTGTTTGGTTTAAGGGTTGTAACTTGGCTATCTGAATAGTTCCATGGTTATCTTATCATATATTGTCCTGCTTATTGTGCCCGCCTTAACAATAAAGATCGGGGGTCCAGTTCTGTTCAGGCGAAGGGTTACAACCCCGGTCCTTGTTTGGTTTAAGGGTTGTAGCCTGGCTCCCAGAGCAGTTCTGTGTCCTCTCTTCGTTTATTGTCTTATTGTAACCCCCTGTCATGCTTGTCATGTTTTACCTTTACTTCAATACCATGATTATTTATACTGGCCTTAACAATAAAGATCAGGGGTCCAGTTCTGTTCAGGCGAAGGGTTACAACCCCGGTCCTTGTTTGGTTTAAGGGTTGTAACCTGGCTTCCGGAGCAGTTCTGCGTCCTCTCTTCGTTTATTGTCGTGTTACCTTATCAATAGTAATTGAGGCGGGTTTCTATTCAGGCGAAAGATTGCAACCCCGGTCCTTGTTTGGTTTAAGGGTTACAGTCTGGCTACTTGAATGGTTTCTCCGTGTTCAATATATATTTGTTATCTCAGCTATTATCACTATCTTTAATTACCTTTACTATTTATTTGTGATATGCTGGTTTTAGTTCCTAAGTGAAGCCTCCTTTGTGGCACTTGCTCTTTCTGGGGTCTGACCCAGCTGGTTTTGTGTGGCCAGATATCGGAGCAGCACCAGAGGATCTACCTACTATCCAGCCAGATGGTGACCACCAGGCGTAACCCTGGCAACGAGTGGGTTTCTTTTTGTCCTCCCACTTTATTGTAAAATTATTCTTTTGAGGCGTTTAGCCGACGAGCACGTGTTAGCTCGATTGCCCTTTATTTACTGTCTGCCTACGGGCTGTAACATGATTGACAGATCCTAGGGTTAATCATGTATGACTGAACTCTTGCTAATCCTGATATTTTGTAGGACTAGCTTCATGATCATCCAATATGTAATGTATGGGACGCCTTGTTATTATATATTTGGTGCTCTGACATCTTGTAACTACTATTACTTGCTTGTGATTGAGACAATAGGCTTGTTCATGACCATAGAAGACTGATGGCTTGTAGTTAAACTCTCATATATCTAGACAGCCGTGACCGTATAGTGACATGGATTCCATCTTATTATACGTAGCTGGCTATGTCGGCCCCTGCTCTCCAGTATTCTGGTTCTGGGGCGTGACATGGTTTTAGTGGTAGCCCATGCAGGTCTTGTAAATCAAGATATGTGAGGGTTTACCGAATAGATGTCTCAATCAGTACTCGTCCTTGATCTCTGCTCGTATCTTCTGAATCCCTGTAATCTTGACCTGATCCTACGCTTGTATCGTTGATCTGTCATGGTCCTTCCTTATTGATCCCTATGTCGTCTTCTTCAGCGGCATTGTTCCTGGACCTGCCGATCAGCAAGGCGGAGCACCTCCCGTGGACCAGCAGCAACCTGGAGATCAAGTCCAGCATTCAGGAGTAGCCTCCAGAGTCATGCCTACCGAAGGAGAACCACCAGTTCAGCCCGTCCAGCCTGCAGAGCCTGATGATGGCACTTTGGTGGGTCTCATCAGGTCATTATTAGCCTCTCAGGATCGTCGAGGAGATGCCTTGCACCAGGCGGTGGCAGACGCTTTGACCAGAGGAGGTCATCAGGGTAATAGCGCGGCCAACAGCTTCAAGCGCTTGAACCCTCCCTTCTTCGACGGCAGTGAAGATGCGATCGCTGCAGATGCTTGGCTTCAAGACACAGAGGTGATTCTTGAAGCAGCCAAGACTCCAGAGAACGAGAAGGTGGCCGTAGTGCGCCTGTAGTTACTAGATCTTGCCCACAGCTGGTGGGCAGCGCAGGCCGATGGATTAGTGGCCCCTATTGCTTGGGCAGTATTCAGGGAGAGATTCCAGACCAAGTATTTTGATGCTGTAGCTCGGTATGATCTACAGACGAGGTTCACTAATCTGAAGCAGATGGGCAGGACGGTCGATGGATATGCGACCGAGTTCTCCAGGCTTAGTCGGTTTGCTCCCACCTTGGTGGCGACCGAGTTCGATAGAGCCCAGCGGTTCCAGCAGGGGCTTCACCTGGAGATTCTATTGGCGGTGGAGCAGTTTGAGCATCAGACCTTTGATGCAGTACTACGGGCAGCCCGGAGGCATGAGTATACCTCCCAGAGGATTATGGACAGGACCGGAGGTCGAAAGCGATCTCACGGCCAGATGAACCAGTCATCAGCACCAGCCCCGGCAGCCAGGGCCTTGACCATTGGAGCTCCGAGGCGGGCGGCCTCAGTGACGTCGGTTCAGCATTCCACCCCGACGCACCCTCAGCAGCAGAAGCAGAAGCAGTCTTCCGCAGTGGGATGTTCACACTGCGGGAAGCCAGGGCATGTGGTGTCAGAGTATCGTAGAGCATAGGGTTTGTGCTTGGTTTGTGGTGCCCCGGACTACAGGATTGGGAATTGCCCGAACAGAGGGAGTTCATCCGCCTTCTCTAGTCCTTCAGTTAGAGGACCAGCACCAATCCAGCAGCAGCAGCTGCAGTACCCGTTCTCGAGGCCATTGCCGACGCAGGCCCAGGCATTCCAGCAGCAGAGACCGCAGCAGTATGTCCAAGCCCAAGCCCTGATCCAGAGCAGGCAGAGGAATTTTCAGCAGAGGGGACCCGCACCCAGAGGACATGGTCAAGTGCTGGCTTTGACCATGGGAGAGGAAGGAATAGCACCAGGTGAGGTGGTGGCAGGTACTATTCTCGTCAACACCTTTCCAGCTTCAGTATTATTTGATTCTGGTGCCTCGCATTCATTTATGTCTGCACGATTCGCGACACGGGTAGGATTGGAGCCCGAGTCATTATCAGTAAGGCTCAATATACTTACTGGTAATGGACTTGTGGGGGTAGATAGAGTATTTTTCTCGTGTCGGATCGTAGTTAGCGGTAGAGAATTTCCTGCTAGATTGATAGAGTTCCCGATGGCCGATTATGATGTGGTCTTAGGGATGGATTGGTTGAGGGACCAGTATGCTAGGATAGACTTCCACATTGGCAGGGTTATTTTTAGCATTCCAGGCGAGCCGGAGTTTTCCTTCTCCCGAGGCGAAGTTGAACCTTCTCCTCCATTATTGCGGATGGCAGTAGCAGCAGTGCAGTTACCTCGGATAGTCGAAGAGTTTCCGGATGTTTTCCCCGAAGAGCTTCCAGGGATGCCGCCAGAGCGGGAGATCGAGTTCACCATCGACCTGATTCCCGGGACAGCCCCAGTATCAGAGAGAGTCTACAGGATGGCACCGTCAGAGCTAGAGATATTGTACAAGATGATTGAAGAACTCAGAACCAAGGGATTCATTCGTGCTAGTGGATTGCCTTGGGGAGCCCCGATGCTTCTTGTGAAAAAGAAGGATGGTGCATCTAGATTGTGTGTTGATTATCGTACCTTGAACTCAGTGACAATCAAGAACAGATATCCTCTCCCGAGGATAGATGACTTATTTGATCAACTCAAGGGGGCGTCAGTATTTTCGAAGATCGACTTGCGCTCAGGATACCACCAGATCAGAGTCAGAGAGCAGGACATCCCGAAGACAGCTTTTAGATCTAGGTATGGACATTGGGAGTTCCTTGTGATGCCATTTGGAGCAACCAATGCGCCGGCTGTGTTCATGGACCTCATGAATCGCATCTTCATGCCTTATTTGGATCAGTTCGTGATTATGTTCCTAGACGACATCCTGGTCTACAGCAAGAGTGAAGCGGAGCATGAGCATCACCTCAGAGTTGTTCTTCAGATTCTCAGAGAGTACCAGTTGTATGCCAAGTTCAGTAAATGCGAGTTCTGGCTCGATCGCATTTCGTATTTGGGTCATATCATCACCCGAGGGGGAGTAGAAGTGGATCCCCAGAAGATTGTGGCCATTGAAACATGGCCGGTACCTAGCACAGTGGCAGAAGTCCGTAGTTTCCTTGGATTGGCCGGCTACTACCGGCGATTCATTTCAGACTTTGCTCGGATTTCAGCGCCATTGACCCAGTTGACCCGCAAGGATGTGCAGTTTGCTTGGACAGCAGAATGCCAGGATTCTTTTGAGAGATTGAAGCGAGGCTTGATGATGGCTCCTATTCTCACGCTTCCAGATAGAACTGGAGGATTTTCAGTGTACTGTGATGCTTCAGACAGAGGTTTAGGATGTGTTCTGATGCAGCATGGGAAGGTAATAGCTTATGCGTCACGACAACTTCGTGATCATGAGAGAAATTACCCAACCCATGACTTTGAGCTGGCAGCAGTAGTGTTTGCACTTAAGTTGTGGAGGCACTACTTGTACGGAGATATGGTGGAGATCTTTACCGACCACAAGAGCCTGAAGTATGTTTTCACCCAGAAGGATCTTAACATGCGTCAGAGGAGATGGCTAGAGCTGCTTGTGGATTATGATGTCAACTTGCAGTATCACCCAGGAAAGGCCAACGTTGTTGCAGATGCATTGAGCAGGAGAGCCGAAGTTTATTTTCTAACAGCGCAACCAGAGCTGTTAGCCGATCTTCAGAAGATGGGTATAGAAGTTGTCCTTCCTTCCAGTATGGCATTGATGGCCAGCATGCAAGTTCAGTCCACTATAGTCGAGAGGATCCGAATGGCACAGTCAGCAGATTCCAAGCTTCAGCGACTTAGAGCAGAGTGTGAGGCAGGACGAAGACCAGAGTTATGTATCCATAAAGATGGTACGCTTCGACATGGGAAGCATCTTTGTGTACCCGGTGGAGATATCAGACAGGAGATCATGACGGAGGCTCACAGTTCGCAGTATTCCATTCATCCCGGCGGTACGAAGATGTACCGTGATATTCGTCAGCACTTTTGGTGGAATGGCATGAAGAGGGAGATAGCCCGGTTTGTCTCTCGTTGTTTAGTCTGCCAACAAGTTAAGGCTGAACATCAGAGACCAGCTGGACTACTTCAACCATTGCCGATTCCCGAGTGGAAATGAGAGCATATAACCATGGACTTTGTGACTGGATTGCCTAGAACCCCGGCTGGCAGAGACGCTATTTGGGTTATTATAGATAGACTCACGAAGGTGGCTCACTTTCTTCCATTCAGAGTTGGTCAGTCGACGGCTCAGCTAGCGGAGATGTATCTCCGGCAGATTGTCAGGTTGTACGGTGTACCAGTTAGTATCACTTCGGATAGAGATTCAAGATTTACGTCGCACTTTTGGCGTAGCTTGCAAGAAAGTTTGGGAACTCACCTCCAGTTCAGTTCAGCTTATCACCCGCAGACAGATGGCCAGTCAGAACGTACGATCCAGACTCTTGAAGATATGTTGCGGTCATGTACACTCGACTTCGGTGGTTCGTGGGAAGATCACGTGCACCTGGTGGAGTTCTCGTACAGCAACAGTTTCCAGGCCAGTATCCAGATGGCACCGTTCGAGGCACTGTATGGTAGGAAGTGTCGATCCCCGTTAGCCTGGGACGATGTCGGAGAAAGGCAGATGCTCGGTCCAGAAATGATTGCTCAGACCGTTGAGGTGGTCAGGAGAGTCAGAGATCATCTTCGAGTTGCCCAAGATCGCCAGCGTCATTGGGCCGATTCTCATCGGCGCCCTCTTGAGTTTTCTGTCGGCGACCATGTATTCCTGAGGATTTTGCCTAACCGCGACGTCATTCGTTTCGGCGTACGAGGAAAGCTTAGTCCTAGGTATATAGGGCCGTTCGACATTCTGGAGCGAGTAGGAGATGTATCCTATCGTCTCGCTCTTCCACCATCGCTACGTGAGGTGCATGACGTATTTCATGTATCCCAACTGCGACGGTATATCCCGGACCCGAGCCACATCCTGGATCATTCGGAATTGGTTGTTGGTACCAACCTTTCGTATGAGGAGAGGCCTGTGTCTATATTGGACCGAAGAGAGAGGATACTCAAGAACAAGACTATCAAGTTAGTCCGAGTTGCTTGGGGTCATCACTCTTTGGGTGAGTCGACGTGGCAGCGTGAGGATGATATCCGATCACGATATCTCGACCTGTTTGACTCGTAAGGTATAATGTCTTCCTTATGCCTTATGCTTTCAATTCCTTGCTTGAATAAATGACTGCATGATAGACTGCTTGTTATAGCTTACGATTAGTATAGCTTGTCCTTGCAATTCTAGCCTCTTGATTAAATTCCGAGGACGGAATTCTTTGAAGGTGGGTAGAGTTGTAATGCCTGTGGTTCGTATTACGTATCTTGGTATACGTGTACGTATTCTTGACTCGTATTTCGTATTTTTCTGCATGGTTATTTTGGCATGTCATTGGTTGTGGCTTAGCTTGGTTCGGCTTAGCTTGGTTTGGTTTGCTTTTGGGTTCATCATGAACCAAAAGAAAACCCCTACCTACCACCACCACTACCCTTTATTAACCCATTCCCCTTTCTCTCTCTTCATTATTCTTCTTCTTCCCTATCATAACTTCTTCAACCACCTGGAGAAAGAGAGAGAGAGCTTAGGCAAGTGCAAACTTGCTTCATGATGGATCTCAAGTTTTATTGTTCCCTTCTCTTCCTTACTTGATTCCAAGCCTCTTTAGAACTTGGCATTTTCCATTTTGATGGATATTTTCTTGTAGATCTAAGTTTATATTATTTTTGGATTTCTTGGGTTTTGATCTACCAAACTTCATTATTTTCATATTTTGATTGTTCCATGTTGTAGAGAATTCAATTTCGTGCAGTTTTGGCTTTTGTTTCGCTAGATTTTGACTTCGGATGAGAAAGTTATGGCCAAAATAATTTCTGGTCATTTCTATGTTCATCTGCAGCATGAACAGCATGTCGCAGAAGGCGCATGTCGCAGAAGGCGCATGTTGTAATGAAGCGCATGTCGCGGTAGCCGTATATCATGTCGCAGTTGGCGCATATGATGTCTCTGTTGACGCATGTCGCAGTTGACGAATATGATGTCGCTGTAGGCGTATGTCGCAGTTGGCACATATGATGTCTCTGTTGACGCATGTCGCAGTTGAGGAATATGATGTCGCTGTTGGCGCATGTCGCAGTTGGCGCATATGATGTCTCTGTTGACGCATGTCGCAGTTGACGAATATGATGTCGCTGTAGGCGCATGTCGCAGTTGGCGCATATGATGTCTCTGTTGACGCATGTCGCAGTTGACGAATATGATGTCGCTGTAGGCGCATGTCGCAGTTGGCACATATGATGTCGCTGTTGGCGCATGTCGCAGTTGGCGCATATGATGTCGCTGTTGAGCCGCATGAGCCACATGAGGCACATGTCGCAGTTGGCACATATGATATCGCTGTTGGCGCATGTCGCAGTTGGCACATATGATGTCGCTGTTGGCGCATGTCGCAGTTGGCACATATGATGTCGCTGTTGGCGCATGTCGCAGTTGGCGCATATGATGTCGCTGTTGAGCCGCATGAGCCGCATGAGCCGCATGTCGCAGAATAGGCCGCATAGTGCCTGTTTTGGCTATTCTATGTCTTATTTGCATGATTTGTGGTCAGAAATTCTCCCAACTCCCAACGTCATAGTTGTATATCTTTCCCTTGGCTTCAGAAATATGTCACTAGTTGTTTTATGCAAGTTTCTCCCATTTATGATAATGTGAGAATAGAACACGATAGTGGTCCACTGTGGCGCACTCTTGACAAGTAAACTGGCATGATCTGTCTCGACATGCTGTTATGACAGCTAGCCTGACATGACAAGTATGACTGACCTGGACACCGTGGGCGATTGCGTTTGTACAAATAAACTGGTACTGTCTTGCATCATGTCTAGGATGGAGATCCCTGAGTACCACGGTCAGGGGTACCTACTGAAATTGACTAAGGCTAATTAACTAGAATGATTCAGTAGTCATGAAGAGATTTCCAGCTACAGGCAATCCCGTTATCTGGGCGCATTCAGCGGACTTGTAGCCTACCGACGAGTAGGGCACATTTTCAGCACACAGTCATGTGGTACACCCTTCATAAACGGACATTCGACCCGGATAACCGGATGGTCTGCAGGGCTTGTGGCTGTCGGGATAATCTCATTGCATCTTGCTAGTAACTAGGCCTGTGATAACCCTAGTTAGTTAAAAGTATCAAGCCGTACTCTTGATTGGCCGTGATTGATTGGATGAAGTTTATTCCAGCTTAGTTTTATCCTGATCCTGTACAAGATTGTATCAGGACATGATTTCTTGTATCGATAAATGATGGGATACCAAGTTCTGTTCAGATAAAGGGTTACAATCCTGGTCCTTGTTTGGTTTAAGGGTTGTAACTTGGCTATCTGAATAGTTCCATGGTTATCTTATCATATATCGTCCTGCTTATTGTGCCCGCCTTAACAATAAAGATCGGGGGTCCAGTTCTGTTCAGGCGAAGGGTTACAACCCCGGTCCTTGTTTGGTTTAAGGGTTGTAGCCTGGCTCCCGGAGCAGTTCTGTGTCCTCTCTTCGTTTATTGTCTTATTGTAACCCCCTGTCATGCTCGTCATGTTTTACCTTTACTTCAATACCATGATTATTTATACTGGCCTTAACAATAAAGATCAGGGGTCCAGTTCTGTTCAGGCGAAGGGTTACAACCCCGGTCCTTGTTTGGTTTAAGGGTTGTAACCTGGCTTCCGGAGCAGTTCTGCGTCCTCTCTTCGTTTATTGTCGTGTTACCTTATCAATAGTAATTGAGGCGGGTTTATATTCAGGCGAAAGATTGCAACCCCGGTCCTTGTTTGGTTTAAGGGTTGCAGTCTGGCTACTTGAATGGTTTCTCCGTGTTCAATATATATTTGTTATCTCAGCTATTATCACTATCTTTAATTACCTTTACTATTTATTTGTGATATGCTGGTTTTAGTTCCTAAGTGAAGCCTCCTTTGTGGCACTTGCTCTTTCTGGGGTCTGACCCAGCTGGTTTTGTGTGGCCAGATATCGGAGCAGCACCAGAGGATCTACCTACTATCCAGCCAGATGGTGACCACCAGGCGTAACCCTGGCAACGAGTGGGTTTCTTTTTGTCCTCCCACTTTATTGTAAAATTATTCTTTTGAGGCGTTTAGCCGACGAGCACGTGTTAGCTCGATTGTCCTTTATTTACTGTCTGCCTACGGGCTGTAACATGATTGACAGATCCTAGGGTTGATCATATATGACTGAACTCTTGCTAGTCCTGACATTTTGTACGACTAGCTTCATGATCATCCAATATGTAATGTATGGGACGCCTTGCTATTATATATTTGGTGCTCTGACATCTTGTAACTACTATTACTTGCTTGTGATTGAGACAATAGGCTTGTTCATGACCATAGAAGACTGATGGCTTGTAGTTAAACCCTCATATATCTAGACAGCCGTGACCGTATAGTGACGTGGATTCCATCTCATTATACGTAGCTGGCTATGTCGGCCCCCGCTCTCCAGTATTCTGGTTCTGGGGCGTGACACAAGCCTTTATAAAATATATGCTTGTATGCTAGTAATTCCATACATTTCTATCGGTGTCGCTTGGACAAATAGAAGTCGTAGTGTATGTTGAACACTAAGATATAACATTGAACAACTGAATCAAAACGTACATCAAGTGCACGAGTCCAGTAAAACATCAAATCACTACATCGACAAGTGCCTTAGTGTATGAGCTATAAATTATTGAATTAACATATCAGCGAGTGCATCAGTGCACGAATCATAGAACATTGAATACTCTATTGTGGCATGCCTCAGTACAGAGGCGGAGGACGGTTGAATACTAAGTTGCAGAACATATTATATCAAGGCGTGCATCAAATACACAAGCTATAGAATATTGAACACTATTTCATAGAACATTGAAATAATGTAGCGAGGCGTGCATCAAATGCATGAGTCGGAACATATTTGGATAACTATAACGAATCGTGCATATGTGCAGGAGACTTGAAAAATATAGCTTGTATGTGCAGTGGTCAGTTGTGGTACAAGTCGAAAAACTGTCGTAATATCGAAAGGTATACTTCGTATGCAAAGTGAACAGTTGTGGCACAATTACCATGGAATTGCTAATATGCAAATGATAGGCTTAGTCAACAAAGCGAATAGTTATGGTTCGATACCATGATATTGTTTGATATGGTATGTTATACCTCAAAATGTTCGGGGCCTACAGACCGTTCATTGGAACGTTGAGGGGCATGGTGCTATAGAACCTTGAATCGAATTATAGAATATTAAATAGAAGGATGGTAATATGAGATAATGTAATTTCTGAGTTTCGGACTCAGACTATGTTTGTGTTGTATGAATTAAACGTGTATTGCATGGTCATAGACTTGGATAACCTTTGCACGAGTTTTAGTATCCCTTGAACGAGATCACTAAGGCACCGGGACCGTTTGGTCTAGAAGGAAATTTGAGATTAGTATTATGGTGCACTTCATTAAGAAGGCTTGTGACCGGCTATTGATGTGATAAGCCACAAAATCAGTAATTCGGGGTCCTTCGAATAATATGCTAGCAACCTATACGGAGTGATAGTCGTCGTACGATTGAGATGTAGTCCATTATGGCTTGAAACGCCAGTAACATTCATATAGATAGGTGCCAGTAGGCTGAATGGTGCAGGAACACAGATTCTGCACAAGTATCATATTTATCATGACAGAAAAGAATGGTAGGTATTCGCCTTGCATCAACGCAAGGGTTAGTACGTCGGGTTGGTAAGAAACCGCCACGAAATGGCACGAGTTATATATATGTTGCTTGTTTACTTGCACGAATCAAAGGTAACATGTTTACCATGAGTACATGCTTTCCTGCTTTTATAAGATGTCATAAAACTGATCCTAATTCAATGATATAAAGATCACAAATTAAGATGCATGATTCACGATATTACTCAGTGCCAGTTTAGGCGATTAGGTTTTCCATTCACTAGTACGAGATGTGTACTGATACCCCCAACCCCTAGGTACTGAAGCGACTTGGACGTGTTGAGGCATCGGATCTTGGACTTGCAACAAGATGATGTCGTCGGAATATAGAAGACATGATGCATGGAACGTCAAGATCTTTTGTGAGCTAGAGGGATCATTAGTGTTGTAAGCCATGCAATTTGGCATGTTCATTGGGACTATTAAGATCCTTTGTATTTTGTTGTCTTATTAATAAAAAAATTATTTCATATACTATGTGTAACTTCAATATGACTATGTTTTCTTTCACTGCTTTGACTTTCGATAACCATTTTTAAGATTGAATCACCTTGCCTTGTATGAGTGTCACTCTAGACTCGTACGACATCACACCCCAACGAGGATGATCGATTCGGCTGATTCGATGCTTGGACGAACAATTTTGCGGGTTGGGGCGTGACAGTGGCGACTACAAGTTTTATGTTCCAGCTATTGGCGATCTTCGACGGTAAGATTTATTTGATGGCGAAAGATGTGGTTGTCCCTTCCGTTTCTTTCCACAAATTGTACCTTATACATCATTGCAGGAGAGGCATGAGAAAAGCTATAAAATAAAAAAAATATTTCAAGTAAATTAACAGATAATTAAATTTAACATACAAACTGTAGAAATTTTATACGGTCCTGGAATGAACTGGAAGAACACAGGACTGTAGAAAGTTTCTACAGTCGTAACAACATTTTTCTATAGTGTGTTCTTCCAGTTCGTGGCCGTAGCAAAAATTCAACCCAAAAAAATAAAAAACACGATAGATTATCCAAAACCTACATTATGATATTAAGTTATAACAAGGATTATGCAGGGATCATCGTTGGGGCTGAGGCCCATGGGCGCCCGAAATGCCTGCCCAGCCCGATGGGTCAAAGCCCGATATAGCCTGACCATTAGGGTAGCCCGGCCCGTTCCGTATCAGTATAGGGCATGGCTTGGGCTAAGCATCCGCCCGCCCAAGCCCGCCCGGAGGCCCCTCCGATACAAGCCCGCCCGAGCCCGACCCTAAAAGCTCGTCTAAGTCTGGCCCAAAAAAGCCGATACATTCCTAATTATAGCTAGGGTACATATTTCAATTTATTTTGGAAGATGCTACAACTTACAAATAGTGAAGTTCTAATTACCAAATTAAATACATATGTTAATTAGTGAATAAATAAATTGAATCATTTATACTGTAAACAATTAGTGTCATGAATTTGTTTTGCTTTCCTTATGAACATTTGTAATAATTAGGTCCGAGAAAGCCCACTTGGCATTTTTATAGGCCTAGTCCGGCCCGAACCGACTTGGCCCGAAAAGTCCGACCCTCATGGGCGGGCTTGGGCTTCAAAAATAATTATTAAGCCCGACTTGACCCGGCTCGAAATTTCTCCAGGACCAAAAAAGTTCGACCCATGTCCGGCCCGAGCTCGTACTTTATGGGCATTGGCGGCCTGAACCGACCAATGTCGATCCCTAGGATGATGAAGTTTTTTGTTGTTGAAAATAATGAAAAATAATAATACCAAATGAAGAAATGGAAAATATGGAGAGAGAAGATTGGAAAAAATGGAGAAGATGGAGGAGAAGATTGCGAACAAGAGTTGTACCTTGATTGTGAAGAACCTTTAGGTGTCATATCCGAAATTGGGAAGAAATTTAGAATTTTGATGAAGATGAATGTGGTGGAGAAGAAGAAGTTTAGGTTTAAGAGAGTTTGAAGAGAGAGAGAGAGAGAGAGAGAGAGAGAGAGAGGAGGGGGAGAGTGAAAATTTGAAATGAATAGGTTTGAGAGGGTTTGGTAGGGATTGAGGGGATAGGCAGCCCCAAGAAAAAAAAAGGGCTGCCCTGAGTAACAACTCCTCTAAGCTACTATCCCCAATCATGGGCTAGCCCTGAGTAAATTTGGATGTACCTTTATAACTTATCCAAAAGAAGGATTACGTATGACAGGTAATATAAGTTATTACTGGTGGAAGGTGAGGTTAAAACCTAGGATATTTTGCTCTTTTGTCTGTTAACCAACATTCCTAAAACTAATGATCACGAAATATCAACAATATGGTACGTCATAAAAGTCTCAAGTAAATATCATCATCCAAATATCCAAGATCCAATATATCAAGAGCATATGTATATCAAGTCTCAAGAACAAACCCGCTGATATGTGAAAGTACTAACTAAAGTAAGAAAGTCTCTAAAGCAGAAGAAAATAACTATGTAACACCAACTGAGAATCTCCAAAATAAATGTCAGGTACAAGGGCACTAACAAAGATTGCTTTCTCACAATTGTAGGCAATATAACACTTAGCAAGATAAGAATCATCTTCTAAAGATGTTATGCTACGTTATCCAGTCAAAATTGAAGTATATACAAATACCAAACAAAAAACTAGCTAGAACATCTATATTGTGTATGCATGCAATGAATGAATAGCGTGAACAATATCATTATACCTAGCATTGTCAATGTCTATATAACTAGGTAAAAACATGAAAATAAAATATCAAATTAGAATATTAATGAAGATAATGAAAACGAAAAGGCCAACTAAGTGCTCGTAACGAGTGTTTTAGGGATCACACACAACACAGAAACGACTTGGGTGATTCGGACATGCATGAATTGGTATATGCGACTTCAAACTAGAACGTACTCCACATGCCTAGCGATTGTTTTCTCCCGTACCTGCACTCGCTACTAGATCAAAAGAATCACAAGGATTACGGGAAATAATACTAGATCGCGTTACAAATTATTATAGAAGTACTAGAATACTCCCACTTACGTGTGTGAAACATGCATCAAGTCTCAATATGGTTACGATGATAGGAGAAAATATGATAAGGATAACTTATCATGATTTAAAAAAAATAATTTCCCACTCTTAATGGTGATGAAATTAAAATTACTGACACCCCTATAAGATTCCATAATGATCTTACAATATTGAAATAATGGATGGTGATTAATATCTATATTGCATTGCATGAACCTACTTCTAAATTAAATCTATATAAAAAAGTTACTTCACCTTATATTGAAACTTTTGACAATGATTTTCTTGAAAAATTTAGTATATATTGTTAAAGTTCCTGTTATTAGCACCAAAAATCTAGAGTGTTCGTGAGGGTTGATGGTCAATATTTACATTATTGAAACATTTTTTCGCATGTCAATGCCCCAAAATTTTGGACAAATAGCTGGATCACGCAACGACATATATTTTTTCTAAACATGTTTGAAATTAATGTGTGTCGAACATGGGTTGTTTTGTTACCATGTTAAAGTCCTCGTCATTTGTACCAAAAGTCTAGAACATTAGTTAAAGTTTAAGAATTAAGAATTAATATTTATATTATTCTAATATAAATAAAAAAGAAGCTTTTTTCGTCGTGAAAGAATTGTATTCAAATATTTAAGAGAAAATGTTTGCCAAAAATATAGTAAAAAGTATTTAGATGGCGTGAATGGCCTCTTAACATTAAACATGGAATAAACTAGATGAAAATTTTCATCTCGTTAACCTAGTAAGTCATAATAAAATTTTCGAATTTTACATATGCTCTTTGTATGTTTTGTTCAACATTTGAAACTCTCTTTCAAATCCTATGAATGTTTGTGTCTACTCTAGCGAAGTAAAATCTTCGTCTATGTGTTTGGAAGATGATGGGCTTGGGATTTGTGATATTTGTGCTGCTCGTTCTCCCGGTTGCAATCATGGCCATCGTTTTCCGTTAGGCCAGGGCTCGACGACAGGAGTCTCAGCGGGCCACACAACTGTACAACGGCCCCCTAGCTCCACCTTCCATGGCCCAATTAGCCCAAAATATATGTAATATAATATTTGTAAAATAAAATATAAAACAGGTTAATATTGTTGTATATATATATATATATATATATATATATATATATATATATATATATATATATATATATATATATATATGTTGGGTGTTGGTGGTATTGTCTGAAATCATGTGTACAAAATCGAAAAAATAATCGTGCATAAACTCGACAAGTACTTTACATTAATGTTCTTCGTATTACAAGAAACATACATTTCTTTGCCAATAATGTACATATGCTTAAATTAAAAGAAAATTGAGACAAATGATGGGATCAAGTTTATCCCGGCCAAAATTTGTTATTATATGTAAAACAAATTAAGATACTTGTAAAATTAGAAGACTCACGGTTAAGTGAAGGCGCATCGAACGTGAATAAAGTCAAAAAATACCATAAAAGAGTCCGGAACTTTATTGTGTACGTATATACTTAGATAAATGACACACACACACACACACACACACATATATGGGGATGGATCAAAAGATCCGTCCGTGGAGCCCCGTCAAATTTGTTATATATATATATATATATATATGTATACATGCCAATGAAATTTGTTATATATATATATATATATATATATATATATATATATATATATATATATATATATATATATATATATATGTATACATGCCAATGACCACTAGTCCAAGTGGTTAGTGTGGAGGCATGTTGCCCATGTGGACGGAGTTCGAATTCCAGTGGGAGCGATTCCAGAAACTAATTACCCTTTCTTCAATATATATATATATATATATATATATATATATATATATATATATATATATATATATATATATATATCTATATAGGCAGAAAACTCCATTTTATTCCAGTAAGGCTCAAAATGTCGAAGCCTGTACAAGTATACCCCTAGGCACAAAATGCCGACGCCTATACAAGTATACCAGCAAAACCAGAGAACCGAAGATTAGGAGAGAAAAGAAACCCAAAAACTATTCTGCTCGTGAGAGCAGCAGGACCTGATCTTCTGGCACTGCCTGGTGACCTCCCAGATAATCTGTTCGACATTGTACTGATAGCCCTCATATCTCGCTTTGTTACGATTCTTCTAAATTACCCATGTGGCTGCAGCCGCTACAATTTGGTGGCCGTGGGATGCAGTAGCCCAGTCAACCAGTAGGTCGTGAATGCGCCCAACACCCGTCGCCCTTCTACACCTTTGAGATAGCACTCTCCAGACCCTAGCGGGAAGATCCCCTTGACAAAATATGTGGTCGACGATTTTCGTCCGACGATCTGTGCAGCAGTTGCAGGCTGATGCCAAGCTGAATCCAATGGTGTACAGAATATCGTCGGTGGGTAACCTCTTCCGAGTAGCTCTCCAAATAAGGATGGACCACTTCTTTTGAATGCAAGTCTGCCAGAAATCAGCATTGATCTGTGATGGCGCTCCGCGCCCACGGGTCAGATGTCTGACCGAGCTCACCGAGAATACGCCCGACGGTTCGGCCGACCAACGCAGCTCGTCCGCTTCGTTACCAATCTTCACACCGCATTGACGGATGAAGTACTCTGCCTCATCACCGGCCCAGTTGCGTATCTTGGCCCAATCCTAGTCATTTCCAGCTGGATCCCACACATCCCTGATCCTGGTTATCACGCGATCCGCAGTGCGGTTAAGGAGCAAGGTATCTCCGGTCTAACGTTCGAGGAAGAGTGAGGAATCACCGTCGCCCAGATGAAGCCAAATCACCGGTTCGGCCATGGTGCGTCCGGAAAGGATGTGCCGCCATGCTACGGATGACCTACTGTTGGAGGCTGCCTGAAAAGGGTGAGAATGCTTGAAGTATCTGGCCTTCATGAATCTAGCCCAAAGATTCTGACTCGTACGCAGCTTCCACCACAGTTTCACAGAGAACGCGTCAACAATGTGAGAGATTCTGAAAAATCCCATGCCTTCCTCCTCGATAGGCCTGGCCATGGAGTCCCAGCTAGCCCAATGATGTTTAATGTTCCCGCCGCTATGTCCCCAAATGAAGTCGCACAAGATATTTTCAATCAAGCGGATCACCTTCTTGGGAGGGGGGAGCACGCTGTAAGGGTATATATAGGAATGAAAGTGAGTACGTGATTGATGAGGATCATCTTTCCGCCCGGAGATAGGGTGGCATTGTGCCATCCCTCGAGCGTTCTCCTGATTTTGTTAATCAGCCCGTCAAAGATGTTGGCGTTAGATCTCTCGTACACCAGTGGGCATCCGAGATAGAAGGGGGGTGCTCGATGGTGAAAGAGGTGATATTGGAGATGTTAGTCGCACTATCTCTTCCCATATTGTGATGCGCGTAAATGACACTCTTGGCGTAGTTGATCTTCTGGCCCGAGCTGGCTTCATATCTTTGAAGGGTGTTGTGCACCACCTCCACCGACCCAACATTCCCTAAGGAGAAGATGAATATGTCGTCGGCATAAGCTAGGTGGGTAATGATCGGACAGCCGCTGGCAGTATGGAAGTGTTGGAAGTTCGTAGTTCCAACCATCTTGTTCAGATTTCTGCTCAACGCGTCCGCCGTGATGATAAAGATGGTGGAGGATAAGGGATCACCCTGCCTGACGCCCCGGCTAGATTTGAAGAAGCCGTCAGCTTGGCCGTTGATGACAGTGGAGAACCACGAGTTACTGATCGAACTCCACACAATATTAGTCCAAGTCTCCGAGAAGCCAAATGCCCTGAAAACCCAAATCATGAATTGCCAGTCAAGCCTGTCATAAGCTTTCTCCATGTCCAATTTGATCGCTATGTTGCCACCTCTAGCAAAAATTTTTATGCATGTAATAAGCTCTTGGGCGAGCATAATGTTATCTTGGATGTTTCTACCTCTGACGAAGCTGCTTTGCTCCTCCGAGATGATCTTAGGGAGAAGACCGGACATACGAGAGACGATGATCTTGGAGATGATCTTATTTGTTAAGTTACGCAGGCTGATGGGATGAAAGTCCCGAAAGGTTTTCGGGTTGTCTTTTTTAGGGATGAGGATGAGATTGGCGGCGGATATGGCCCTATATATATATTATATATATGAAGAAAAAAATATATGTATATATATTACGAGTTCGCCACAATTAACCATTGCTTCTCGGGCACATATCTCTAGCCATACATAGATACCGAGCAAGCAGTTGGATATATATTCTCAAATTGCATGCATACCATTAATTCAGCAATGCCATTTGAGTTCTGATGTTGTCATCTAAATTAGCTCTGTCATCTTTAACTCAAGTCGGCTCTTGACAGATCTTCAAAGCCCACTTCATAGACTGACTGAGGTCATGTAGTATATATATGGTCATATCATATATATGGAAGCACAAGTGCACATTGTCAACTGCGAGAGAGGTGTACAACTACAATCAGGTCAACCCTAACCGCATAACGAAACCTCTTCAATCATCCATCTCTGAACTCGATCTAGTCTGCAGCTCCATCTCATCTCATTATTGGAATCATCTTCAACAGAATAACTTTCCATTAATCCAGTAGATAATTAATCTCAGGTTAATTGGATAGGGTATTAGGAATAATTTAAAGGGGGTTAGCTAGTTTTTTCTAAGGTTGTGTTCACTAGTGGATCCAGGATTATAATTCACTGGGAGCACAATTATAAGGAGTTCGGAACTTCGGATACAACGTCTTAAAAAAATTGAAATATAATAATATATTTTAAAATAATTCACTGGAGGCCTCGCCACCCCCCTCCCCCCTCCACCCCCTTCCAGTGCTACCAATATAGATCCGCCAGTGCCTGTGTTTGATTGAGCTTTTTTTTTCATGGAAAATATCACGACCCAATCCCAAAGTAATAGGTCTAGTCGGATCATGCCCAGCCTGCACCGTTGTGAGACAGCGGCAGTAAGCTGTATCAAGCAGTGAAACGCAACATGCAGAAACATCTAACGGAAATAAAATATTCTATTCAAGTGGAAAAAGTCTGGAAATGAAACATACAACAACAATATTCATTTTATTACAATAGAATCTGAAAAGGAAAGTAAAGAAAAGTGCTAAACCAACATTCTAGGGTTCAGGGGTTTCTGGTTCAGCCGCTGCGGGACCCAAGTATGTCCCGTAGAAAGTGCAGTAAGGCAGCTCCTCTTCGTCGCAATCACCTAAAAATGTTAGGTCTCCAGTCAGGAGTGAACAAGAAACATATTTCCTCCACATCTAGCATTTCTAAATTAATAATAAATGAAAAATGCGAGACAGTTTAAGAAACAATATATTTTTGTATTTAATAGGAAAAAGAGATCGACAAGCAAGATGATGTCAATTTCCAGCATGATGCAATACTAAGCTAGTGTTTTGAGTATATAACAGGGCCTGTGACCGGCTGGTGAGGCAATATGTATACTAACGTTTCGGCCGAAACGAAAAGTATACGATAAAGCTCAACCCACAGTGAGGTAGGGGTTAGCGCGAGGCAATAAACGATCAATATTTGGCTTTGGTCACAGACGTTATACTACTCCCCCAATCAATCCCCAAGCAATAAGTCAATGAGTCAATGAGTCAATATAGCAATCCAGTAATCCGTCAATCGATGTGGAGTACGAGAGGGATCCACGGTAAATCAGTGTCACTTTACTACATGTAATCAACTGATGCATACATTTAATTATTAAAATAAAGATACAGACATGGAGTAGATATAAAACTTACCTCAAAGTATTTTCCTGACTTAATAGCAACCAGAATGTAACCGCTAGGGTCTTACCAATCAGAATCTACAAGATTGTAATGCCAGTTTTAGTAACCAGAATTACTCCCTAATTCTAAGGTACAAACTAGGTCAAGCCTACATGTTGGTGATCCTAGTAGAAACCATTATTACATAAAGTAGGTTTTGTTACAAAACCAATATTATTATAAACCGTATTAAACAACATAGATTTTTGTCGTAAATAATAATTAATAGGAAAAATTACTTTAAAAAAGAATCTCTAGAATTTAGTAATTTTGTAGGAAACATAGATTTTATTGACATAGCATTTCGAAATAAAAATTATTTATCAAGTTTAGTTATTTAATCAAAATAATTTTCGTAAAAATATATCTTCTAGACATTTCCATAAATTACTTAGAAAAATCACCTTTAAATATTAAAATAATTAATGCGCAAAAACACATTTTTCTTACCAAAATAATGGTTTAAAGTTAATATAAAAGGTTTTCGAATTTTAATACTAATTACCATTACCCAAAATAATTTTTTTAAATAAATATTAGTTTTTATTATATTATTCTCTTTATAAAACCTTTTGATTAAAATTTATCTCTAAAAGGGTAAAACATACCATATTTATAATCATTTAACGAAATCTAATTTTTATTATACTATTTACTTAACCAAACTTTTATTTTAAAGAAAATAACTTTTAAACAAATATTTATTTAACTAATATTTTGTAAACAAAAATATAAAATCATTATTTGGTTTAAAAATCTCTACAACTTAATATTAAATTTAAAAGATAATCCTAACTATATATTTAAACAATTAAAATTATTAAAACCATAACTAAATTATTAAGGTTAATCCACAAATCAATTAATACCAATAAAGTATATTTGAAGTTTCCTAAAACGATTATTATTACAACATTTACTAATTACATCACAGAAGCTAAAATAAATCAACCACCAATTAATTTCTACAGAACCTATTTCTAGGCCAGGATGGTGTATGGGTTTCTGTGATCACAAACAGAAAGAAAAAATGAAGGGATTACCCAAAGTTGCACGAAGGACTATCGAGGGGAGGTCTCGGACTCGAAATGACGTCGAGACGACGAGCACGGCACGTGCACGCACACGACGAACATGCGGCGACGGGGCACGCGCACGGGAGTCGACGGACGCCGGACGGAGGGCACACGGGAGACGCCGGAGACGGGCTCGAAAGGTGGGGGAGTGGGGTCTGGATTCGGAGAGGACGACGAGACGAACGCGATGGTGGTCTTGGATTTTGATTTGGTTGAGGGAGGAGGAAGTTATGGATTTATTTGTGAAGGTTTGAAGAAGGTGGAAGAAAGAAATGGGATGCTGTGATAGTGGAGAAGTTTCTGTTATGGGGGTTACGTAGAGATGGTGGAGAATGGAGTGGGCGCACAATTAGGATCGGAGAGTGAGAACCTGTGAGTGGGGAAAGGAATGTGTTTGGGTTGAGTTTAAATTATGGGCTAAACTCATAGGCTTGGTTTAAGGGCCAACAAATAATATTAAATAAATAAATAAACACAACAAAACATGGGTCTTACAACCTTTCCTCCTTAGAAAATTTCGTCCTCAAAATTTCAAAGATAAGGGCCGGGGTACAATCCAAAATTACCTAGTCTTGATCAAAAAATGGAATTTAAATCATCAGGCACGATCGAATTCTAGGCATGATCACTAGGTACAATGATAAAATATAGGCACGATCAGGATTATCTAGATATAATCTGAAATAGAGTTAGAATATTGTTTTAATCAAAATCATTTTAGGCATGAGTGAAAATCTAGGTACAATTAAAATATGATCATAAAAATAGGAAAAATCAAATAAGGTCTCGTGAAACAGAAAAGACAAAAAGAAACGTACGTCAATCGTTTATTGAAAAAATAGAAAATAATGGAATCTTCTAAGATGAGGGACTAAAATTCCAAATCAAATTGGAATGGGGTATAAAGGTTTATGACTTATGAAAAAATTAACAAGTTGTATGATAGTAGGATATCGAGGGTGATTTAGAATGATATAGCTATGACAGGAATGTAATCAGACAAGATATTTTTATTGAGGACTGAGTGATGATCAAAGGGGATAGAAAGAATATCGTATTACTATTTCAACGGTCAGAAGATAGGATGTGCAGGAAAAAAATGACTTACAAGATAAAATCTTATTAATACACATGCAAAAACTAATCTCTAACTCGTTAAACTAGCTGAACTCTCAGGATCTACAGAAAACTAAGGCAGCTGCCAAGATATTAAAACTAAATCTATTTGGATTCATAAATCATCTAAATCAAACTTCCATTCGTCGTTGTATGTAACTCGTATGCCAAATGTATTTCAAATTGTAAGTATTTCTCTCGATCAAATCATTTTACAGACATCAATTTTCTACTGTCAGCCATTCTTCCAAAACAGACTACATCAAAGTCACAATCTTCACTCGTCATAGTAAATCCTTAGAAAATTCTTTAAAGTTGACCCATGATCTATATTCAAAAATTTCCAATTCTTGAAATCAATTGACTAATATAATCACTAATCAAATTTTAATCTTTAACCATGCACCTAACAATCGTTCTCATCCAAACACATTAGCAAAAATATCACAAAATCTCAATCATTCTTACCATAACTAATATGAGTCTCCAATGTCTGGTAGAAATTATAAACCCAATTGATCCTTTTCAACGTTGCATGCCAATGGTCTTATCTCAATTCCTCACTTCTTATTCATTTTCTAGAATCTATCATTCCATTGCTTGTGATACTCCTTCCATGGTTATATCCGTCCCTTCTAGGTACAGTAGTAAAAGTTTGATCCCCGTCAAGTGTTTCTTTACTTGATCACCATATTATTATGTTTATATATTATCCAAATTCACTTCCTCCATGGAAGAATCTTACCAAATTCTAGACTTTTCTTGCTAACTCTACCTACATCTTCCTCTACCTTCCATAACTATTCCTTTAATCATAAAATTCAAAATTGCCAAATACTTTCATTTGTTTGAATGAGATTTAGGCACTAGTGAGCACTACCAACGGTTCTAACCCGAATAAGTCACAAGTTAAGATATACCATTCTCTCAAGACTAGCTTTCTCAAGGTATTCTTCTACCTTCTACCGTTTAGCTAACTAATATTGATCCCAAATATACCCTTACTAAAATGAGATAGGTAACAATCTATGTTTCTCCAGCATATAGCTATACACTACATACATATAGTCATCCATAAGTTGTATATCAACTATTTAATATATAAAGCTATCCACAACTATCTATAGCTTCAAAAATATGAAACAAAATATATGCAACGCGCTAAAGTTGAACCATAAAGAGATTGAGCCAATAGAGATTGATATGGTCCTTATAAGTTCTAGAAAAAAAATCAAGTAGAATTTCAATATAAATCCTATAGAAATGATTTCTGAAAATTTAAACTAGTCGCTAAGATTCCAAATAATCCAAAATTTAAACGAATCAAGACAATTCTTGTAAAGTTATCAATGGTGATAAGAAACCAAACATAATATATTTATAATAGGGAGATATAGTCTCAATAGTACCCGGAACCATACATATCTGAAGTCATTTTGCCTCTAATTTATGCCTCGCCAGAGTGCATCTGACTGCAGTAAATTTTTGACTCCATAACTTGAATAATAATAGGTTTTCGAGTAGTCTATCAACTTTATCCATTTCATGGCTGAGCAACGTAGGGGTAAATATGATGCATTTAGGACAGTCTCAATAATATCCGAAAACCTATAAACAGCTGAAATTACTTCAACTTAGAGTCTATGCCTCGACAGTGTGCAACTAGCTGCAGTAAACGCGTAGTTTCCATAATTCAGACAAATAACTATAACGCAAATGTGCGAAGCCATATTAGGTCACTGAATATTTTCTCAACTTTGTCTATGAGAATTTTAAAGGAGCTTCCGAAAAATTCAAACGAGTTCTAAAGTTCTAATCATGATAGGAAAAGATGTAGATGTTTGTTCTTCTGAAATCAAGAAAATTTATCAGGATAATTATGTGTTCCAGTAGCTCTCGAGAATCAAGAGGTTGGTTTGAAGTCTAGAGGAGTATCTGTTCTCCGTAATTTCTTTTTCAAAGATTAAACTTAAAGAACGGATCAACTTCATTCTGACTAAATGAGTTGGACACAAAACAGGATAGAAGCATCACAGCTTCGAGTTGAGTAGAAGAAGTCATGAGAATATTCCCGACAAATCACTTAGAGAATACTGACATTTACCGAAATTATTTTGAGAAAAGAAAAAAAAATGATTTATAAACCAAGAAAAGTTTGAGAATTTGCTAGGTAACTTGGGCTAAAGTTAGCCTTATTGGTTTAAGGAAGTCAAATCGAAATGGTTTAGCAAAGCTAACAAGGGAATAGCTTTGGAACATTGGTCATGATCTGAGGTTTAGGTACAAACACAAACAAGGTAACCTACGAAACTATAAGCAAGCAAAAATAGATTTTTAAAATATATAATTCCGGCCCTATGATGTAACAGGGTGAATATCATCTAAGTGTTCTAGTTATTTCTAGAGTCTGTTTTCCTAAAGTCTTATCTAGGCCTAGGTCAATTTGCAGGACTGCGTGCTGGTCTAGACTAAGTCGACTAGACCAATTTACAGACCAACCTGCATGGGCCACCACTAAAAACATGTCACGATCCGATCCCAAAGTAATGGGTCTAGTCGGATCATGCCCAGCCTGCACCGTTGTGAGACGGCGGCAGTAAGCTGTATCAAGCAGTGAAACGCAACATGCAGAAACATCTAACAAAAATAAAACATTTTATTCAACTGGAAAAGGTCTGGAAATAAAACATACAACAACAATATTCATTTTATTACAATAGAATCTGAAAAGAAAAGTAAAGGAAAGTGCTAAGCCAACATTCTAGGGTTCAGGAGTGTCACCCCCAGTTTCCAGAAACAGGGATATTTTTGTCATTTTTCATTTTAAAATTATTTTGAAATTATTTATTTATTTATTTATTTATTATATTATTTTGGGGTTATTTGAGTCGGGTCCGAATTTCAGCTCAATCCGACTTGAAATTGGGACCCGGGGTAGTGTTGACCTTAGCGGGCCCACACACTGGTTAGCCATGGCCCATATGTTAGATATTTTAGTTAGTGACTAGGCTAATTATTTGGTTAGGATTAATTTGGATTAGTGGTTTTAGGAATGACTAAACTACCCCCGACTTAGAAGCCCTTCCATGTATTAACTAATAGATTAGTGTAGGGAGCTTTTTGACCTTTCCTAATAGGACAAAACCCACCATTATAGCTGGCCACTTTTGGCATGGATAGGCACAAGTCACTTTATTATTTTCCTTTTATTTCTCTCTCTTATTCTTCTCCATTTTTTTATAGAGCTTTCCCTAATCAAACCATCACCAAATCCTTCCATTTCTCCACCAAATCTTCTTCCTTCCCTTTCCATTCAATCTAAGGAAGGAGCTCCTCAAGTTTGGGAGGATTTGGAACTCGTTCGTGTCCTTTTGGAATCTCTACGTGTCGGTGTCGAGTCGGAGGCCTTTTCCTTTGAATCTCTCTCCCGGAAGGTATAATCTCTCTTCTAAATCACCCTAACATGCATGTAGGAATATTTTGAACCCATAGGAATGACCCTCATGGTTGTATCTCCATTTGTGTCCATTTCGTGTCCATTTGGAGGTCATAGGAGTGTCCTTTGTGTTGTGGTCGTGTCCTAGTGGGAAAACCCCCAATTTGGACACATGTAAATTGTTTGTATATTGTTTTATTGTTGTTCTAAATGTTATTCCTGATTTTTACTATGTTTAGGAATGTTTTTCTCTATGTATCATATTCCTATAATCTATATGTATATATATATGGTTATATATATATATATGTCATTCTCTATGTATATATATATATATATATATATATATATATATATATATATATATATATATATATATATATATATATATATATATATATATACATATATATATATATATATATGTGGTTTATATATGTGGATATATATTTGCAGATGGTGTGTGATAATTGTGTTGGATGGGGGAGAGGCACATAGGTGGTCGGCCATATGAGTGTTTGTGTGTGTGTGTTGTGTTGATAGAGGGGAATGAGGGAGTGGTGTTTGGTGAAATGTTAGAGTGGTTAGTGAAGGAAATTGGTAGGGTGAATATAAAGGAGATATAGAGAGGATGTAGAGGAGGATTTGTGGGTGTTTAGAGAGGGAGGGATACCCCTACCCTGCTGTCCAACAGAACAGCCATGGGGACAGCACATGGCTGTCCCCCTTAACCACATTGCTGCCCCCACCTTACTTCATGACAACCCCTACTTGAACTCCCCACATCTGCTGTCCTAACAGTCCACTAAACAGCCCATAAATTTCCCCCCCATGGCTGTCATATATACCACAAAATAGTCCATGTTTCCTCTATAGGACAGCCCAATGTAAACCCCATCCTCTTCCCATAAAACAGTCCCCAAATTGCCTTCATGGCAGTCCACTCTAGCCTCCAAATTTTAGTCCTATTTTTACTCCAAAATAGTCCCTTTGCACTGTCAAAACAGCCACATGAACAGCCAACAACAGCCCAGGTATTACCCCCAATTGGCAGCCCCAATACTCCACATTGCTGCCATGTTTCAAGCCTAAATGGCTGTCCTAATCCCCACATTTGCAGCCCCCTAAACCCATAGCAGTTCCCCTCTATTACCCTTTTAAAACATCCCATTTGTTGCTGTCAAGAACAGCCAGTACCCCTCCCTATTTGCTGCCAACAAATACCCTATTAACCCTTCAAAACTGTACCCCATTGAACCTTCAAAATAGCCCTTTGCACACCCCTTGTGGCTGTCACATTTGGACTTCATTTCAGTCCAAGTATCACTTACAAATCAGTCCTCTCCCACTCCAAATCAGTCCACATATAGCCTTGTGTGTGTGTGTGTATTTGAGTGTTGTGTGTGGGTGTATCTATTAGTTTGTGGGTGTGTGTGAGAGCCTAGCCCATGAGTGAAGCTAGTAACCCATAGTATAACCTATATCTAAACCTATAGGTGAGCCTAAGGTAGCTAATTGCCTATAAGTATGTGAGAGTATATATATAGTGTGGGTATATGAGTTATATATGTATTTATATATGTGTGTGAGATATTGGGTATTGTGTGAGTCTAGAGATTGGTATATAGTGAGCCTATATATATATATATAGCTACTAGCTTATGGGTGTTAGCATATATGTGAGTCTATAAGGGTGTTATATGTGAGTGAGAGGGGTGTCATGAGTGTCATGTGAGAATGGTACAAGGGTAAAGGTAAGGTAATGGGTAAATGGTTAGCATGTGTCATAAGATGAATTAGATGACCTAGATACTAGGATTTCTTGGTAGGTAAGGTTAGTATAGGATAGTATTTAGCTATCCTAAGGAGTCTAGGCTAGTACCATGGGTATTTACGGGGTTTTCCTTGGGATTGGGCAAGGTATCGGGATTTACCTTGGTAGGGTAAATGTTAGTTTTGCCTAGGAATAGGGATTAGTGTTTGGAGTCTAAGATAGAGTTGGAACCCGATTTCCTTGGTTGGTAATGATCAAATATGGTGCTCATAGACTAGTTTTGACGTCGGTTGACCTTTTTGACCAAAAGTTAACAAAAGTCAACCGAGAGTCAAATTTAGCCTTTAAGCGACCCGATTTGACCGAAACCAAACCAGTGTTGACCAGTTGACTGAAAATCAACTGTTAGTCAACATTTGACTTGTTTGACCTAGGGTTGACCTAGGGTTGACTCAGTGTTGACTAGAGTTGACCAGAGTTGACTTTTTGACCAAAAGTCAACTGTAAGTCAACCTTTGACCCCGTTCGACCTAGTTTGACTTAGATTGACTTCCAGTGAACCAGTATGACCTAGTATGAACTAGTTTGACCTAGATTGACCTAGTTTTGACTTAGACTTGCATTCATGGATTATATTAGTTTTCTTTTTTCAGTATTAAGTCCTGTTTGACTCATAGTATCTTATTTTAGGTCTGTGATCGCTCTGAGCGTCTGTTCACCCTATCCGCTCAGGACCACAGACGAGTACATTCACTGATAGTTTTCATTATCTTGATATCTGCTATATCTGATTCAGTCGTAGTGTCTTACTTGATTTCCAGACACGATATTTCACGGACTAGTATATGTTGGATCCTGTCATGAGATGTTGTTCCCGGATTACTTGGTATATTGGTACATGACTCGATTTGTTACTTGTACTTGTATAGACATGGACTTGGGAGTGGGCTGATCACCTGCTCTTAAATCTCGTGTCATGACGTGTTATGACCGGATCTTTTATACTATTCGGGGATGGGGAGTTATTAGTGGTTGTGTGATCAAAATACCCACTTGTTGTTTTACACTTGTACTCGACACTTGTCCATAGCTACTTGTTCACAACTTTCCATGGTGACCGGCCTTATCTTCACACTTGTTGTTTCACACTTGTTATTTGTTCATAGCCGGTCAGATGGAAAGCATGAACATATTTTTCCCAAGCCGATCACATGACGCACTAATAATTCAAGGCACCTTTTATATTTATTATCTGTGGTGACTAAGTTCTGTTCGGGAGAAGGGTTACAACCCCAGTCCTTGTTTGGTTTAGGGGTTGTAACTCGGCTTTCCGAATAGTTCCCAAGTCGCCCTATATACATTTATATCGTCGTCTTTTTCAGTACTCACACCATTATATATATTTCCAGTTGATTTTGTCTTGTATTTCATTACACTGTCTCTTATAGAATTTGTCAATTCATATGGAACTGCTGTTGGTGTTTGTACTTGCTCATTTTCCTGACAGGATACCGCTGACAAATTTTACAGATGATTCAGAGGCTGATTGCCCGACCTGTTATGGGGTTGAGTCTGATGGATTAGAGTTAGACCGTGGCTTGTTGGTAGAGCCACTAGATTTTGCTCACCCTGAGTAGTATAGTTAGTTAGGTTTGCCTGGCCTGCGAGCCAGCTAGCACTGTCAGTTGTAGTATCTATTATATATTTTCTGAGATCATGGATGTTTGTGTATAGCTCTGACTTGTGGATCTTGGACTCATTTCCTGTTTTATCTATCATATCTCTTTTCCATGCTATCTACCTTAGTTTTGATATATGTGATTGAGACTGTATTGCTATGTCACCTCCATTCGGAGTGTATATTCTGTACAGGTACATTTATCTGTTTTAGTCGTAGTATTTACAGACCCTATATACAGCATTCTACCGCCGATACTGCGGCGTAGGCTGGACGTAACCACGTACTCGTGCCCCTCTTCAGGGTGCGGGTCGTGACAAGGGGTTACTGGTTCAGCCTCTGCGGGACCCAAGTATTAGAAAGTGCAGTAAGGCAGCTCCTCTTCGTCGAAATCACCTAAAAATGTTGGATCTCCAGTCATGAGTGAACAAGAAACATATTTCTTTCACATCTAGCATTTCTAAATTAATAATAAATAAAAAATGCGAGACAGTTTAAGAAATAATATATTTTTGTATTTAATAGTAAAAAGAGACCGACAAGCAAGATGATGTCAATTTCCAGCATGATGCAATACTAAGCTAGTGTTTTGAGTATATAACAGGGCCTATGACCGGCTGGTGAGGCAATATATATACTAACGTTTCGGCCGAAACAAATAGTATACGGTACGGCTCAACCCACAGTGAGGTAGGGGTTAGCGCGAGGCAATAAACGATCAATATTTGGCTTTGGTCACAGACGTTATACTACTCCCCCAATCAATCCCCAAGCAATAAGTCAATGAGTCAATATAGCAATCCAACAATCCGTCAATCGATGAGGAGTCCGAGAGGGATCCACGGTGAATCAGTGTCACTATACTACATGTAATCAACTGATGCATACATTTAATTATTAAAATAAAGACACAGACATGGAGTAGATATGAAACTTGCCTTAGAGTATTTTCCTGACTTGATAGCAACCAGAATGTAACCGCTAGGGTCTTACCAATCAGAACCTACAAGATTGTAATGCCAGTTTTAGTAACCAGAATTACTCCCTAATTCTAAGGTACAAACTAGGTCAAGCCTACATGTTGGTGATCCTAGTAGAAACCATTTATACATGTAAAACCCTAATTTTTGAAATTATTAGATTTTCGTCAGTTGTTGAGTTTCTGTTGTAGCAGTGTTCCGTAGTTAGATAATTAGTTTAGTTATTATTATTATTATTATGGTTATTTACTATTAATATTATTATTATTTAAGTCAGATCAGGAAAATAATTATTTCAAAAAATTAATTACTTGATTTTTCATAGTAGTCCAGTCCCGATTCGGTGTCTGGGTTCTGACACCGAGTCCGACCCGACTTCGAAACCCCGAACCTGACTTCTTTTACAAAAGAAAACAAATTAAGTTTGATCTTCTTAAAGAAAAAATGTATTATTTTTTATAAGGAAAAAAAACCTAGTCACCCGACCCCTGACCCCATTCCTTCTTTCCCATCCCCTTTATTCTCCACGTTCACAGCACTCTCCCCACCTCTCCTTATTTTCCTCTTCACCACTCATTTTCTTCACTCACCCCCACTTCTCCCATAAGAAGAACCCACTCCAGCACCCACCATCCTCACTCATTTTTCTTTCACAGAAATCCTCCATCTCCTTCACAGTAGCATCATCTTCTCCACCTCTCACTCCCGGGCTCCTCCCCAACCCCTAACTCCGGCCGTCCACCTCCTCGGTCCCGACCCCAGTTGCCGGCGCCCGTCCGTGACTTCCCAGCGGCCTCCGCCGCCGTTCGAGCCCCGATCCCGCGGTTGCGCCGCCTTTCTCGTCGGACCCGAGCCTCGCTCGGCCCCCGTACACCGCCCGGCCGACCCAAGCCGAGCCGGCCAGCCCGGCCGACCTCCCATCCGTGACCTTCGCCACGTCAAATCCCGTGTACGTATCCACTATTTTCGTGGGACTCGTGTCCCGCTGCTCTGACCCGCTGTCCGTATTTTTCCCCGTGCGCCAATTCTGCTGTTCTGCATTTTCGTGCGTGCTGTCCCGAGCCAATCCCGCTGTCCGTGCGGATTCTTTCTTTTATTTTTCACATCTGAGAGCTCTAGCCGAGCACCCGAGGTATAATTCTGTGTCCATGTGTCCCTCCCGTAGTTAGTCGGTGATGACGCGGTCCCGACCCCGTCATGGGGATCGACTTATTGATGTTGCGTAAGGGGTACATGCCGTTTTAGGCTCGGATTTAGTTCTGTGGTTTATGTTTCTTTGTTTAGTATGCCAATTGGCTTTGGGTTTAGTATTAGAGTTGCTGTAGTCTTTAATTGGGTTCGGATTTAGTTCTGTGGATTAATTCTTTAGGAATGGTTTTCATTTTTGCATGTGTGAGTGCTGTGGATTAATTCTTTAGAGTGGTTCTCATTTCATATGCTGTCGATTATTGTTTCCTTGGTTTCCGATATTTACTTGGTGTGGGTTTCGGTACCGCCTCGTAGCTAGGTTGTCCTAGTTACAGCTACCCAACTTTTCGAAAAAGTTTTCAAAATAGAAGTATTTAATTAAGTTTAGTAAATTGGTAAATTGAAATCTATTTTCAAAGTCCAATCTTTGCAAACGGTTTACAAAATTGGTTTTTGATTGGCCTTAAGTGTCGAATTTTTGTGAGTTTTTTGTATCCCCGTTAGGCGACGACCGTAGCGGTCGGATGAGCCTCGATGAAATGCAAACGCTACAGGACTTCATGTACGTTGAGGCGTTAGCCAGCAACATGAGATTGCATAACCAAGTCTGAGACACCGTTTTCTATAAATTATATTTAATTATATTTTATTTTAGAACTGGTTACTGGCCTTTAGTATTTTGGATGCAGGGCCTCGGCCTTCTGTTTGGACCGCTTCACGGCACTCAGAGCTCGCCTCAGCATTTAAATTAATTTAATTAATTTGTTGTAAGGGCATAAGCCCAGTTTTTCTTTTATTTTTTGTGGCCCTGTAATTGTGTAGTGTAGACTTTCTACTTTATTTTCTGGATTTTGTTGTTGGCGTAGCTAGGCACATAATAAAAATTGATTATTAATTATTTTGTATAAAATTAATAAGGATTTCTCACATTTAATTAAAATAGATAAATTACTAGTAAGTTAACAAGTCTATGATTTTATCATTTAAAGAAAGTTAGTTTTATATATATTATTAAAAATACAAGTTTTGCCAATTAAATTTGTAATTGTTATTTTCTCGAATAAATCAGTAATCGGTTTATCCTGTTAATTGATAACAAATATAGTTTACGACGTTAGACAGATTTCGGTAGATTAATTAAATAATTAAAACCTGGCTAGGGTCTGTTTCTAGAAATTGCAACTAGCACACCTAGACATGGTTTTCTCTATGGTTCTAATTCAGGGTTCTCAACTGTACGATTTCGAGGACATATTTAACTTCCTTCCCGGTACCGACATCCTGTTCCAGTCATTAACAAAGGCAAGTTACGGTTATTTTTTTTGTATTTTATTTAGTAATTGTCATGTTGCATGCTTAAACCACATTGCTACACGGAACTCTCTCCTTGAGTTCGATTATTGATTGTGGGGATATTGGGAGAGTAGTGTAGCATTTATGACCAATACCCTTATATTGCATTACTGCGCGAGCTTACCCCTCTTACACACGGGGATAAGCCGTATCGCATCGCTAGGATGCTATTGTACAACCCAAGTCGGTCATAGAAGTTATATATTCAAATCACATTGATTCAAATACTGAATTGCTAAAAAATTACTGGAAAATATTGTTCAAAGTATTTCAACTGTTTAAAATTGCATCTTTCGATTATTATTTAGAATGTTGGATTATGTACTCGTACTTGCTCCTTTCCTGACTGGATCCCCCCAATAGGTGATGTTGATGATGCTGAGCTATTGTACAATAGCTACCATGACCCAGTATTATATTATGTGGTGTTGCCAGAGTCTCCCTTGGAGGATGCAGAACCTGAGACCGATGAGCCGACCGTTTAGCTAGTTGTTTTTTTTCAGTTATCTAGTTTTATTGTGTTAGAGTTTGTAGATTTTGAATTCAGTATTTTATTTCAGTACTTTTATTTCCAGTTGTACTTCTCTTTGTTGAATATTAAAAGTTTTAAAATTCCCGTATATTCGTGTTGTGACAAATGTATAGTTGTTGTTGAAGATTCTTGCTACTAGAAACAGCTTACTGCCGCTGTCTCACAACAGTGCAGGCTGGGCATGATCCGATTCGACCCAACAATTTGGGATCGGGTCGTGACATGTTTTTAGTGGTGGCCCATGCAGGTCTAAAACAACAACTTAGGTGAACATACCTAGAAACAATTAGAACACTAGAACATTGATTTGTCACAATATAGGTCCGAATTATATATATATAGATATTTTTGTTTGATTATAGACTGGTAGGAAACCTTGCTTATGTATTGTATCCTAAACCTTCCAGAGTATGGCCAAAGGAAAGACCACCCGCTCCGGCCGTGATGACGATGAGGTATCATCTATAAATCATACCCCATCTCCTCAAGCACACCCGGACCCTCCTCCTTTGCAGCTGACTGACCGTCCCAACGCTGTACCAGCACCCTGCGCTATTTATGCTACTACAGCTCAAACGGCAGAACCTGTACCTCCACGAACTGAGCCGCAGTCCCCTGCAGTAGTGCCCGCACCAACTGCCCCACCAGTACCGGTGGACCCCACCGAGCTCGTAGGCCTGCTACGAGGAGTACTGGAGGCCCAGAGAGCCCAAGCTGAAGCCCATTACGAACAGACCGCGATCATGAGAGAAGACATGGAGAATGCCCACAACGTGGCTATGGCTGCCCTAGAGAGAGGAGGAGCAGCTCAATCGAAACCAAGACCTGCTAAGGTAAACATAAATCTAAGAGTTAATTTATGTATCATTAAGGCCATTCAATTTGATATGAGACATATTATTGTGTGAAGGTCGACAATATCGAGAACTTTAAGAAGCAGGACCCTCGACCCTTCAAAGGAATCGAGGGAATCATCTATGCCGACGAATGGCTCGACAGCATGGAGCGTATCCTCAGCGTCGCTCGACTACCCGACGACCTCCAGGTTGAAGCAGTAGGACTCCAGCTGCGGGATGTAGCAAGCACCTGGTATCGGAATGAGCCCCGACCCCAGGACAAGCAGCTTGACTGGGACACCTTCAAGAGGTTGTTCCGCAGAAAATTCTTCCCAACATCAGAGTTGCGGGAGATGGAAAGACAGTACCATGATCTGAAGCAAGGAAACATAACGGTTAGAGAGTATGCGGCAGAGTTCGGCCGACTTAGCCGCTTTGCCAAGAACTTGGTAGCTAATCCCGCAGATCGTGCTGAGAGATTCAGGTATGGACTAAGAAAAGATATTCGGACCCATGTAATCGCAGGCGGTGCCAAAACGTACGAGAAGATCCTGATACGAGCTCAGGATGTGGAGAAGAGCCAGCCTCCTTGTTCAAAAAGGGAGTATCCTGGAACTAGCAACTTCCAGGATAAACAGAAGAAGCCCAACATCAACAACCACAACAACAACAGGCCTTCTTACCACCAGCAGCAGAACCATCAGGCAAGGACCAGTGATAGAGCGTCTCAGAAGCAGATCCCTGTCTGTGACTTCTACAAGTAGCCAGGACATCAGGCGAACATCTACAGGAAGAAACTGGGACACTGCCTAGTTTGTGGGTCTGCCACCCACCAAGTGAGGGACTGCCCCACAGCATTCACCCGGACTAGAGCAACTCAGCAAATAGCTCCTATACCCACTCAACAACAACGGTTGGAGCAACATCAGCAGAAGACCGAGCGAGCTTTTGCCCTAGCAGCAGACGAGCAAGAACCAGAGCAGGAACCCACCGCTGATGTCATTACAGGTTCCATTTATGTGTTTTCATATTCTGCTATAGCATTATTTGATTCTGGTACATCACTCAGTTTTATATTATCAAAGTTTATTTCTGTACACCACCTAGTTACGAGATTTAGCAAGATGATATGTAGAGTTATGACCGGTGGTGGACCCATACCCATCACCGAGACATGTAACTGCCCTATAACTATCTCAGGCCACAAATTCTTAGCACCCTTACTTGTTATGCCCTTATCCAACTATGACGTAGTCATAGGGATGGACTGGTTAATTGAGCAGCATGTGCTGATAGATTATCACAGAGGATGTGTAATCTTCAGCCCACCAGGGGAACCGGAGTTTAAAATCTCTCGAGCTCCGGAAGACATGAAGATTGTTACCTACTCCTCTATGACCGAAGAACCCAGGCCTCCTCACCCTATCATAGCGGAATTCATAGACGTCTTTCATGATGGTCTTCCGGGATTGCCTCCAGGCCGAGGTGTGGAATTCACCATCTACCTAGTTCCTGGCTATTTTTCTATTTCTCGAGGATGCTACAGAGTCATCCCCAATGAGGCAAAGGAGATGAAGGACCCGATTGACGAACTGAAGGCACAGAGATTTATCATAGATGGAGCTTCACCCTGGGGAGCGCTAGTTTTGTTCGTGCCCAAGAAGGATGGAACCGTGCGGATGTGCATTGATTACCGGGCGCTGAACAACATCACCATCAAGAACAAGTACCATTTGTCCCAGATCGATGACCTATTTCATCAACTGAGTGGAGCTAAGGTATTTTCGAAGATAGATCTCAGGTCTGGCTACCATCAAATCAAGGTTAGGAAGGAGGATATTCCAAAGACGGCATTTAACACCAAATATGGATAATATGAATTTTTGGTCATGCCGCTTGGACTGACGAATGCCCCTGCGGTATTCATGAACCTTATGAACAAGGTCTTCCATGAATACATGGATCAGTTTGCTGTTGTCTTCATCGATGACATTCTGATCTACTCGAAGACCGAATAAGAGTATGAAGAGCACCTAAGAAAAGTTCTGGAAACTTTAAGGAAGAAGAAGCTCTATGGTAAGCTATTTAAATACGAATTCTTCTTAGACAAGGTAGATTTTCTAGGCCATGTTGTCACAGGAGAAGGAATTTTGGTGGATCCAATGAAGATAGCTGCTATTGAGAAGTGGACTGCACCAAGTTCAGTTGCAGAAATCAGAAGCTTCTTGGGCTTAGCTGGCTACTACCGAAAATTTGTAAAGGATTTCTCCAGGATTGCTGAACCGATGACGAAGCTCACCAGGAAGAACGAAGAATTTGTTTGGTCTGAAGCTTGCCAGTCAGCATTTGAGGAACTGAAGAAGAGACTTACTACAGTACCGATAATTGTGCTACCCACAGGTACCAGCAGTTTCTCAATATACAGTGATGCTTCTGGTAAAGGATTGGGCTGCGTTCTTCAACAACACGAAAAAGTAATTGCTTACGCATCTAGGCAATTACGGACTCATGAGAAGAACTATCCCATGCATGATTTGGAGCTTGCTGCGGTTATATTCGCATTGAAGTTGTGGAAGCACTATCTCTTTGGAAAGAGAGTAGAAATATTTACAGACCACAAAGTCTTAAATATGTTTTCACTCAGAAGGAGCTGAACATGCGACAAAGACGATGGTTGGAGCTGATAAAAGATTTCGACATCAACCTGCAGTATCATCCGGGTAAGGCTAATGTTGTTGCAGATGTACTTAGTCGATACCCGATGGCGTTGTTCTTGACCAAGGAACGACACTTGCTGGAAGACATGGAAAAGCTTGGACTGGAGATTGTACTGCCCGAAGAAGAAATGAAGAAACTGGAAAGAGAAGCCATTGTACCAGGAGCTGATTCATCAAAGATGCAGTTGCAAGTACATTCAAGTCTAATGGACAGAGTCAAAGAGACATAATTCCAAGACGAGACGCTTTGCAAACTCAGAGATCAAGTGCTGGCAGGAACACTTGAAGGATTCTCAATCGCCAGCGACAGAGCACTGAAGCACGGTACGAGGCTTTGCATACCAACTGGCAAACTGAGGAACAAGCTGATGCAAGAAGCACACCATTCAAAGTATTCCATACTCCAGGAACTACCAAAATGTATCGAGATATGCGTACTGTAGTGTGGTGGTACGAAATGAAGAAGGACGTATCCAGGTATGTAGCTAGATGCTTAATTTGTCAACAAGTGAAAGCTAGCAGACAAAGACCCGCAGGACTGTTGCAGCCGCTAGACATCCCGAAGTGGAATTGGGAACACATAACGATGGACTTTGTGTCAGGACTGTCTCGATCCCAAGGAGGGAAAAATGCCATTTGGGTTATCGTGGACCGACTGACGAAGTCAGCCCACTTTATTCCCTTCAAGGTGGGTCTATCCACCGAGAAGTTGGCAGCATTGTACATGCGGCACATCTACCGGATTTATGGAGTTCTGGTAAGTATCGTTTCTGATAGGGATACCAGATTCACCTCTCAATTCTGGAAGAGCTTGTACGACAGTTTGGGAATGCAACTGAAGTTCAGCATCGCCTACCATCCCCAGACTAACGGACTGTCACGCTCCAGAACCAGAATACAGGAGAGCGGGGGCTGACATAGCCATCTACGTATATAGAAGTGCAACCCACCTCGCTATACGGTCACGGCTATCTAGATACATAAGGGTTTAACTACAAGCCAACAGTCTTTTATGGTCATGAACAAGCCTAGTGTCTCAATCACAAGCAAGTAAGAAAATGTTACAAGATGTAAGATCACCAAATATACAATAGTAAGGCATCCCAAACATTATATATTCAGCTGATCATGAAGCTAGTCGTTACAAAATGTAAAGACTAGCAAGAGTTTAGTCATACATGATCAACCCTAGGATTTGTCAATCATGTTACAGCCCGTAGGCAGACAGTAAGTAAATGTGCAATCGAGCTAAACAGGTGCTCGTCGGCTAAACGCCTCAAAAGAATATTTTTACAAGAAAGTGGGAGATCAAAATATGTAATGCCTGTTGTCCGTATTACATATTTTTGAAATATGTGTACGTATTTTATCTTGTATTGCAAGATTCCTTGCTTAGTTTCCTTCATGGCTTGGGTTATTCTTGGTTCGGGTTGGCTTGGTTCGGTTTGGGATTTGCTTTTGGTTCATCATGGACCAAAGGATGAACCCCCTACCTACCACCACCACTACCATTTATTAACCATTCTTCCTTCTCTTTCTTCATTACTCTTCTTCCATTTACTTCTTCACCTACGAGAGAGAGAGGTCTAGACAAGTGCAACTTGCTTCATGGAGGAACTCCAATTTTATTGCTTCATTCTCTTCCTTACAATATTTTAACTTACTTTAGTACTTGACATTTCCTCTTTTTATGGCTAGATTCTTGTAGATCTAAGTTTACTTTATTTTCGGAAATCTTGGGTTTTGATCTAATAAATCTTGTTATTTCTGAGTTTTGATAGTCCCATGTTGTAGAGGCTTTCGTTCTACCACATTTTGACCTATGAAAGTTCGGATTTGGGCTCCGGATGATAGAGTTATGAAGCTTGAGAATTTGGCTCTCATGGTGTTCTTCTTCTCTAAAATTTGGAGAAGATGAACTGTGCTGACTTGACCGTATGAATATTTTATGCGGCAAGTGTTCTATTCAGCCGCATGACTGGAAGTACTTGAGCCGCATAAGGGCCAAACTCATCTAGCCGCATGACTCGCTCAATCCCCAGCCGCATATGCTCTGCACTCCTTCAGCCGCATGAGACGTTACTCGTTTAGCCGCATGCGCCCTCCCTGGCCGCATGAGGACCCCGCTCATTCCAGCCGCATGAATGCTCTGACTTAGTCCCATGCACCCTCTCTTCCCGCTTCTCCCAGCCGCATGGGACTTTACTTGACCCAGCCGCATGAGAACTTCTTCCCGAGCTGCATAAACTTGGTCCACTTGTAGCCGCATAGGCGCATGACCCCGCTAACCGCATAAGCGCATGGCTTCGCTCCTGTCCCTGCCGTATGGATTGTTGCCTCAGTCGCATGCGCTTCCCTCTTTCCGTAGCCGCATATGCTGTTCCTCCTTCTGCCGCATGAGCTTGCCTTTCTCTCCGCCGCATGGACCCAATTCATATCAGTCGCATGCGCCCTCTCTTCCCGCTGGCCGCATGAGGACTGATATCCTTAGCCACATAGGCTTCCTTTATCAGCCGCATGCGCTTGACCCTATTCAGCCGCATGGGCTGTTCTTCTCTCAGCCGCATGAGATTATTCCCGGCCGCATATTCCTGAACCGCATGACTCTCCTATAGCTCTGTACTGTTATTTTATTATTATTTTTGCCCATGCCTTTTGTCCCGAACTTGATAAATCACGATTTGATTGATATGATTGAGATGACAATTGTACATGACATGGTGTGACAAGGAACTAGCATGACACGACAGTGACCCGTAGTGGTGCACTCCTGACAAGTAAACATGACATGACCTGATAGTGGTCCGCCGCGGCGCACTCATGACAAGAACACTTGACATGAAAACCTGACATGATATATCTGATAAGCTGTTGCGACGGCTACCTGACATGACATGACCTGTATAATTAACCTGGACACCGTGGGCGATTGTGCTTGTACAAATAATTCAGCCCTGTCTTGCATCATGTCTAGGAGGGGATTCCTGAGTACCACGGTCAGGAGTACCCAGTGAAACAGATTAAGGCTAATAACTAGATTAATACATTAGTCATAAAGAGATCTCCCAGCTACAGGCAATCCCGTTACCTGGGCACGCCTTGGGATCTGTAGCCTGCCGTCGAGTAGGGCACATTTCCAGCACACTGTCATGTGTTGCACCCTTCAAGCTACCTAAGGGTACATTCGTTTCCTGGACGATGTACCCACCTGAATTCAACTCTAAATCTTTTAACCCGGGTAACCTGGAGGGACTGCAGGACTTGTGGCTGTGGAAGATTCTCACTGCATCTTGCTAGTAACTAGGCCTGTGATAACCCTAGTTAGTTAAAGTATCAAGCCGTAATTCTTGCTTGGCCGTGAAATGATTGGATGGAGTCTAACCAGTCTAGTCTTGTCCTGATTCTGTTCCAGATTACTGCATGACCTGAATGCCTGTATTTATTTTACCGATAAATGGTGAGAATTCCAAGTTCGGTTCAGACGAAGGGTTACAACCCCGGTCCTTGTTTGGTTTACGGGTTGTAACCTGGTTATCTGAATAGTTCCATGGTTACCTCATCGTATATCACCCTGTGATGCTTTTTCTTAACCTTGTCTTATTTACCACTTTATTACTATTGTGCTAATTACTTGTTTTAGTTCTAAGTGAAGCTTCCTTTGTGGCACTTGCTCTTTCTGGGATCTGATCCAGCTGGTTTTGTATGGCCAGATTTCGGAGCAGCTCCCGAGGATCTACCAACTTTCCAGCCCGATGGTGAACACCAGACGTAACCAGGGCAACGAGTGGGTTATTTTTGGCTCTCCCACTCTATTGTAAAAATATTCTTTTGAGGTGTTTAGCCGACGAGCACCTGTTTAGCTCGATTGCACTTACTTACTGTCTGCATACGGGCTGTAACATGATTAACAGATCCTAGGGTTGATCATGTATGACTAAACTCTTGCTAGTCCTAACATTTTGTAACGACTAGCTTCATGATCAGCTGAATATATAATATTTGGGACGTCTTATTATTGTATATTTAATGATCATACATTTTGTAACATTTACTTATTTGCTTATGATTGAGACACTAGGCTTGTTTATGACCTTAGGAGACTGTTGGCTTGTAGTTAAACCCTCATGTATCTAGACAGCCGTGACCGTATAGCGAGATGGATTCCATTTCATATACGTAGCTGGCTATGTCTGCCCCCGCTCTCTAGTAATCTGGTTCTGGGGCGTGACAAAATAACCCACTCATTGCCCTGGTTACGCCTGGTGGTCATCATCGGACTGGAAAGTCGGTAGATCCTCTAGAGCTGCTCCGAAATCTGGCCATACAAAACCAGCTGGGTCAGATCCCAGAAAGAGCAAGTGCCACAAAGAAAGCTTCACTTAGGAACTAAAACCAGCAATTAGCACAGAAGATAATAATAATATAGTAAAACTTGAGAGATATAACATCACGAGGATATATGGTAAGATAACCATGGAACCATTCAGATAACCAGGTTACAACCCTTAAACCAAACAAGGACCGGGATTGTAACCCTTCATCTGAACCGAACTTGGTTTCTCCCATTTATCAACAAGATAATAGAAGAAAATCAGGACATGTAACAATCTTATACAGGATCAAGAAAAGACTAGGCTGATTATTCTCCATTCAACAATCACGGCCAAGCAATGAGTACGACTTGATACTTTAACTAACTAGGGTTATCACAGGCCTAGTTACTAGCAAGATGCAATGAGATTATTCCACAGCCACAAGCCCTGCAGACCATCCAGGTTATCCAGGTCGAATATTAGGGGTTGAATTCAAGTGGGTACATCGTCCAGGAAACGCATGTACCCTTAAGTGACTTAGAGGGTGCAACACATGACAGTGTGCTGGAAATGTGCCATACTCGACGGCAGGTTACAGATCCCAAGAGCGCCCAGGTAACGGGATTGCCTGTAGCTGGAAAATCTCTTCATGACTACTGTGTTATTCTAGTTATTAACCCTAGTCCCTTTCGGTGGGTACCCCTGACCGTGGTACTCAGGAGACCCATCATAAACATGATGCAAGACCAGACTGGTTTAATTGTACAAGCACAATCGCCCACGGTGTCCAGGTTATTCATACTTGTTATGTCAAGTCATGTTTGTAACGCCCCAGTCCCAAAGTACTTAGGACTAGATACATATCCATGCCAGCTGTATACATACGAAGTACACTCCAATATATGGAACCCTTGTATGTATACATAAGCTGTAAAATGTAGTAGAACCATAATAACTAAATCTCATCCACTAGACAAATAAATAATATAAAAGCAACTTTGAATTGTCATGTATACAATCGTTGGGCGGAGACAAAGTCCACTACCAACTATCTCAAATAAAATGTACAAGAATTGATCGATAAAATAACGAGACGAACCAAGCGCAATCGTCTTCAAAAAGAATGGAGAAGATCACAGCCTTGGCTAGAACACCTGCAAAATCACAGAAGCACACACCTGGAGAGATAACCAGGTCCTCAGAGGGACGTAACAAGATACAGGAAGAACATGCCATATGAACTGAAAATAAATGCACCATAAAATAAAGATAAAGTAAAAGTGTCCAAACCATAACACGGCTCAATATCCCATCATCGAAACAGTAGGCTACCTCTACAACCAAATAAGGACAAGGGGTAACTTACTATCCCGCGATGTGATATTTTTCCATGCCATGATTGGAACATAAAATTTGCTAAGGTCTCCTAAGATTTCTAGTAGACAATTTAGAAGACATATCGATGTATGGGCAGGTGAAGGCTGACTCTCCCAGGACCAGGTAACAACTCACAACACGCACACATCAAGTACCAATACTATCAGCCGGCATAACTCGAGGCTAGCGGCCCACGTGACCCATCAGTCCACATAGCTCGAGGCTAGTGACCTTCGTGACTCGACTACCGTAGTACGCAGTTACTACAGTTGTTGGATTTGGGGTAGCCCATACATTTAACTGTCTTCTCCCTCCCAAGGTCCCTAACAGAAGGTAGTTCACTAAGACTAGGTCCATATGCATACAAAAGACAAGAAGGAAAAATAACCGAAACAAAATAAAGTGAACAAAATAGCAAGTAATGGATCCAACTGAAAACAGATAATAAATATATAGTAAATAAATAAATAAAGGTGCATGTAATTATAACAATAAATAAGGTAAGGTATTTTGCCTAAGGTCCTTGCTGGTGAAACCGACAATCCCGTTAGGTACAGAATAGTCACAGGGTTATACAAGATAACTCAGACGATGTGACAAACTTCTAAAATAAAAACCAAAAATAAAATATTCTGAAATTTTTTGGGAAAAATATATGATATGTATTTTTCTGTCAGTATTCCGAAACTTCAAACGGATCGTGATTCTGATTCCTGGTTCTCCCAGAATCTCAAAAACACTAAAACGTGTCAGATTTCGGACCACTGACACTCCACAAATTTTCCAGAAAATTAAGTTCCAAATTTATAAAAATAAAATTTACATTCAGAAAATATACCTTAATACGATCCCAACAAAAAAAATTGGAGGTCAAAAGGAGTCCGGAGATGGGAGTTATGGTCATTCGAAGTTGCTACAACCTTTAAAAATTGAGGCTAAATTTATGACGAAAAAAGAGAGAAATTTTGACAAGGATGGTTTGAAAGATGATTTGTGGTAAAAATAATATGGAAGAGTACCTGCCTATTTATAGGATGTGGGAATTCCCAATTAGATAAGAATTAGGATTCCTTTAAACCCAATTTAGATATTTTCTAATTTAATTTAAAAGCAATCAAATCCAAATCCAAATCTAAATCCAAATCTAATTTAAATCAAATCAAATCAAATTCTCTTAGTTTAAAATCAAATCAATTAAATCCAATTTAAATCTATTTAAATTTTTAGCTCAAAATCAAATGGGATAAATAAATTTTGAATATTTAACTATTTAAATAAATCCAAAAATTAAATCAAGATTTAAATGGCCACCATAACTTCCAAATATATTTTTCAAAATACCAATAATAATAATTTTAAAAATAATAATATTTTTAAATATCTTTTTGAATAATAAATCTCAAAAATTATATTTTTATTTAAATTAAACTAGCAAATATTTATGAAATATATGTATGCATGAATAATATTATTTATTCCAAATAAAAGGCCTTTCATAAATAAAATCATAAATTTAGGAAATTTTGATAGCTAAATTAAATATTACATATATTATTTTGAAACTATAAAAATAAAAAAATGTTTTTCTTAAAATATGTACGCTCGCACATATTCGCGCTCGTCGAGCAACTACGAAAAGTAAAATTTTGTGCACGACGTACAATACGACTATGCGACGTACAATACAAAAATTTTAAATCAGTACCAAATTTAATATATATAAAAAATATAGTAAAAATTTAGGAGTTTTACATCCTACCCAACTTAAAAGAATTTTGTCCTCGAAATTAAGAATTAGGAGGGGGTGAGAAGGCACAACAGTAGATAGGAGGGTTCAAAGAAGTTTATATGGTCGTAGTCTAGGTTGAGGGTATGATTAAGAGACGATTGTAATCACTCTTAAATTCAAGTGATTAGAAAGTCAAGATTGTAAATTTAGTGTCGAGGGAAAGGTCGAGTAGTTCAAGACAAAGATATGGTTATATTGGGTGGTAATGGTCATGGTGATAGGACAGTTAGAGGAGTTTTAGTACGACGCTTTCGTCCTTCTAAAATAGGTGAAGGCGAACGCAATATAGAGTTCGAAGGAGGCGTTATCGAATACGAATACGTGGTTCAAAGGCGACCGAATAATTCAAAAGGAGTTGTCAAGGCAGTCGCGGATGGGACTCTAGAGGACAAGTTTAGCTATGTCCCTATCCACGTAGAACGATAGATAAAAGCGAACCAAAGTGCAATAGGTTGATCAGACCATCATGCACCGGTTCTGATTAGACAATATGTTAGTGGGTGCACCCAATAAAATATGTCATGATCAAGCTTGATAACGAAATAAGCTTGCAAAACTGAAGCTACGTTAGCAGCGCGAGATAGTCAAAATATGAGCAAGGGAGGTACTGATGAAGGAAATTTTAAATAGTCCCAGATCTTTTAAGATTAAGGCTCGCCCGAAGTTTGGGCTTATACAGTTGTCATAATGTTTCTTCATTTATGGCTTGGTAGACTAGATAAGGTAGGGTCCTCTGAACTTATAGTCTAAGCAAACTTATCAACATGGGTCACAAGGACAAAGGCTTTGTTGGGTGGTGAGGTATTCTACCCAACTTACAAGAGTTAAGCTAGTAGTGTGATGGGCCCATGGGTCAAACAACCAAGATAAAGTACAACGTTAAGCATTAAGAAATTTAATAGAACAACGGTAGGGTCCTCCGAACCGGAGTTTGAAATCTCTCGAGCTCCGGAAGTAGGTTTTGTTACATAAAGTAGGTTTTGTTACAAATCTAATATTATTATAAACCATATTAAACAACATAGATTTTTGTCGTAAATAATAATTAACAGAAAAAATTACTTTAAAAATGAATCTCTAGAATTTAGTAATTTTGTAGGAAACATAGATTTTATTGACATAGCATTTCGAATTAGAAATTATTTATCAAGTTTAGTTATTCAATCAAAATAATTTTCGTAAAAATATATCTTCTAGACATTTCCATAAATTACTTTAAAAAATCACCTTTAAATATTAAAATAATAATTAATGCGCAAAGACACATTTTTTCTTACCAAAATAATGGTTTAAAGTTAATAGAAAAGGTTTTCGAATTTTAATACTAATTACCATTACCCAAAATAACCTTTTTAAATAAATATTAGTTTTTTTTATTTTATTCTCTTTATAAAATCTTTTGATTAAAATTTATCTCTAAAAGGGTAAAACATACCATATTTATAATCATTTAACGAAATCTAATTTTTATTATACTATTTACTTAACCAAACTTTTATTTTAAAGAAAATAACTTTTAAACGAATATTTATTTAACTAATATTTTGCAAACAAAAATATTAAATCATTATTTGGTTTAAAAATCTCTACAACTTAACATTAAATTTAAAAGATAATCCTAACTATATATTTAAACAATAAAAATCATTAAAATCATAACTAAATTATTAAGGTTAATCCACAAATCAATTAATACCAATAAAGTATATTTGAAGTTTCCTAAATCGATTATTATTACATTTACTAATTACATCACAGAAGCTAAAATAAATCAACCACAGAATCCAATTAATTTCTACAGAACCTATTTCTAGGTCAGGATGGTGTATGGGTTTTTGTGATCACAAATAGAAAGCGGAAAATGAAGGAATTACCCAAAGTTGCACGAAGGAGTACCGAGGGGAGGCCTCGGACTCGGAACGACGCAGGGACGACGAGCACGGCACGTGCACGCACACGACGAATATGCGGCGACGGGGCACACGCACGGGAGTCCACGGACGCCGGGCGGAGGGCGCACGGGAGGCGCCGGAGACGGGCTCGGAAGGTGGGGGAGTGGAGTCTGGATTCGGAGAGGACGACAAGACGAACGCGATGGTGGTCTCGGATTTTGATTTGGTGGAGGGAGGAGAAAGTTATGGATTTATTTGTGAAGGTTTGAAGAAGGTGGTAGAAAGAAATGGGATGCTGTGTTGGTGGAGAAGTTTCTGTTCTGGGGATTAAGTAGAGATGGTGGAGAAGGTAGTTGGCACACAATTAGGATCAAGGAGTGAGAACCGGTGAGTGGGAAAGAAATGGGTTCGGGTTGGGTTTAAGTTATGGGCTAAACTCATGGGCTTGGGTTAAGGGCCAACAAACAATATTAAATAAATAAATGAACACAACAAAACATGGGTCTTACAGAAAATATTTCCATCACAAAATTTCCACCGATTGTAGTATTTGATAGCGTATATTTTACATGAAATTATTTTCAAAAAATTTATCATTTTTCATATTTTTCTTCAAAATGATGGAAAATAAAACTGGTCCAACACATAAAAAAATATCAATTTTTATGAAAAATAAATATTTTTTCTAGAAAATAATGACAATCAAGATAATCAAACACCCAAATTATTTCCGTAAATTTTTTTTCCATGGAATTGTTTTTCTAATAAAATAATTCCGTGGAATTATTTTATTTTCCAAACGCACCCTAAGGTAATTCTGGATTTTTTTCTCATCTATATATTATGATGTAAATTTCTGATCCTTTGATTGGTAATAACTTAAGCTTCTATAGAATAATTGCTGTGTCGATAAATATATATAACTTAATCTTACTTAAAATATAGTTAATGTATATTATATCTAGGATTTCCGTACTTGTAGCATCTTAAACAAATATATGTACTGTGGTGGTACCTTAGGAGCTTAGAGAATGGACAGTGAATGACAGTTAAATCAAAGACTCCAAATGTAGAGTACTCGTTAGAAGTACTGAGTGGATACTGATTATTCGTGGTTGGTTTGGATTGTAAAACATATGGCTCAGTTTGGTTGTCATGATCACATATTGTCAGATCCGGCCCAGGGTAAGTCCATCAAAATTTTGGACTTGGATAATCTTTTTCTGCTTAGGGTAACCTTCTAAGTCTAATATGACCTACAAGAAGTCGAGGTCACAGGTGACCCATCAAGACCAACACACAACAAGAATCAGGAGAAAACCAAAATACTCTCTCCCTTTGGGCAACAAGCAACCCCTCGCATATTGTACTTGGTAGTAAAATATATCATACATATTGATATAGGTTGGACGTCACTATGTAGACCGCGCTTTTGGTTCGCAGTCCACGTGGCAGCCTCCTATTGACAGGTCTACCGACGGTGGTTTCCACGCAAATAGGGAACGACGAATAGGGTTCGGCCACGTAGGCCTGCGATCAAACCCACACGCAGAAATCGCGGGCCATTTATCATTTCCAATTGATATTGTATTCTCTCTCTCTCTCTCTATCTAGGTGGAATGTGTTAATCGTTCCCTACCAAACCCAAAACCCAGAAAGAAAATTGACCGTTTCCTCATGTGATATATATATATATATATATATATATATATATATATATATATATATATATATATGCTGATGAGATATAGGGATATAAGATATTGGTCATGTAACTAGAGAGAAGAAGAGGAAGAAGAAGATGGAGGAGGTTGTTTTGGAATTTCACGAGTTCTACATGCTCCATCACAATACTCTTTGCTATGCTTGAATGTCAATAGAAAATAGAAAAGATGAGGGAATTCAACAAAAACGAATTCCCCAAAAAAGAAAAAGTAGAGAAAAAATCACTACCAAAATAAGTCATATCAGCGACGTATTTAGCGACTCCAAGGAAGAACATCGCTATTTTTGGGGGTTTTAGCGACGTTTATACAAGGCGTCGCCGTTTGTCGCTAACAGCGACTAATAGCGACGTCTAGCGGCTGCAATTTGTTAAATGAGAATAGGCGTCGCAAGTTCGTCGGTACACGTCGCTGATGTAGCGACGTGTAGCGACGCACTTTAAGTAGCGTCGCCGTTTCATAAATATCAGCGACGTTTAGCGACGTCCAAAAAGAACGTCGCTAATCGTTTCATATAGCAAGGGTTTTGCTTTTCGATCTTTCACAAATTTTTTTCCCAAATATTTCGTGCCCTCCTCCTCCGTGACGCTCCTCCGGCGATTTCCCTCCTCCGGCCTCCTCCTCCGTGGCGCTCCTCCGACGATCTCCCTCATTCTTCTCCTCCTCCTCCTCCTCCTCCTTCCTCAGGTAGCTACTCAGGTAACTCCCCCCCCCCCCCCCCCCCCCCCCCGCTTCCCAGTTTCTTCTCGTCTTCTAGCTCTCTCTCTCGCTTCTAGTTCGTGTCCACGAGAGCGTGGACTCGCTGTCGGGGACACGAGACTCACAGTGGACTCACTGCCGGGGACACGAGACTCACAGTGGACTCGCTTCTAGTTCGTGTGACACCTATTTTGTTGGTTTGGACACGTCGTGTCCTATTGTGTGGACACGAGACTCACAGTGTGACACCTATATACTGATACTGGGAGTTTTTTGGGCATATCAACTGTCAATTTGATTTTTGCTTGGATTCGAATTCTAATTTAGGATTCGAGCCCTATTTATTGATACTGGAAGTTTTTTTGGGGCTTTTTCAGGGTTTTGAAATGATGAATAAATTGACTAATAATTATTATCGAGCTCTATAAAATTTCAGCTATGTCACGAAGGATGGATACTAATCCTGTGAATGAGTTTTCTTCTAAGTATTCTCGACAGTTGAGTATGATTTAGCTCACTGACATTACTGAAATATGGAATGATTAGTGTAGGATATGTTGGTCAGGTTTTGGCAGAGTCAGCTATGTCACGAAGGATGGATACTAATCCTGAATACCATAATTTAAATCCTACAACGCTGCTTAGTTGAAAGTCTTAATTAGACTTTCTGTTCAGTACCCTTTGACTGCTTAGTTGAAAGTCTTAATTAGATTATCTGCCATTCGACCGGCGAGACAGTAATCTATGTATGACATTTGCTATAAAGAATTTGCATTAATCTATGGTACGACATCGTGATCAGGACATAGTCCCTGCAGCCATTCGACTGGCGAGGCAGAAACTATGTAGCCGTAGATAAAGTTGACTGTCCTCCGACCCCCATCCCTCGGCAATGATGATACGACAACCTATCACTACATCTTTTAGTAGTAGATAATGTCTTAGTATTACATTATGTGGGTTCATCTTGATTCTGTTACTGTAGGAACCCTAGAGGGGGGGTGAATAGGGTCAAGCTAACTAATCAAGCACTTAGCACAAGCTAATTGGCAATTTAAAAATATAAGTGCAAGAGAAGAAGCAAACACAATACCGACACCCGATGTATCCTGGTATCCTCCTAAGAGGCAGTCCAGTCCCGGAACTCTCTCCGGCTTTAATCCACTATTTGAGCAAATAGTTACACACGAGTTTGGATCCGAAGAACTCGCCAACTTCTTACACAAGAGCTTTAATCCGAAGGGCTCTCCGACTTCAACCGAGAGTTTGGATACGAAGACTCCCCAACTTCAACCGAGAGTTTGGATACAAAGACTCTCCAACTTCAACCTTTCACAATAGGTTTTGATCTTGTTATACAATAGGATGAAGATCTCACTTTTCAACTCAATAACTCTAACACAATTTGTGAATGGCAAATGAAGGCTTTGTAGAGTTGTTTGTGGATAGGCTTTGGTGGTTTAGAAATTTTTAGGCTCAAAGCATCAACCTTGAATGAAGGGGTTCAAGGCTATTTATAACCAAAGCTTGAAAAGAAGCCAAAGGCAACTTTTCAGTCACGAACCGGCATACCGCCGGTATGATCCGGCATACCGGCGGTATACCGGTCTGGGATTACAACGGCTAGAAATATAGCCCTTGGGATCATTAATGGTTGAAAATCCGACCGTTGGAATTTCAACGTTTCGGAAGCGGTATACCGTCGGTATGGACCGGTATGCCGTCGGTATGCCGGTTTTGTAAACAGAAACTTTCTGTGAACGAAAACCGGTATACCGTCGGTATACGCCGGTATACCGTCGGTATGTCGTTTTCTACCAAAAATGATCTTGGGCTTATTTCTGCCCTAGCTTTCGATTTTGCCATCCATTTCTTGTATTTACAATAATTCCTAAGACTCATTACAGACTCCAGATAAACTTAGGCAGGTGCAGGCTTCTTCAGAGTCTTGAAATGATGATGGCATGGTTTGGCTTCTTCCTTTGATAGGTGCTGGCTTTTTTCCTTGGCGGCAGCTGTCCAAAGATATCCAGTTTGTAAAAACTGAATACCTTTCGGGGGCTTCGCCCCCGAACCCCCGACGAGGGACGCTGCCCCCTCGACCCCCGTCCGCTGACCGGGCAGCGGAACCCCCGGTGCGTGGCTCCAGAGATGTCGTCGGGTGGTTCAGAGAAATCTTGTGGAATCCGTCGTCTTTGGCCCACCATGATTTCTTCATAGCATATGTCCACATTTGATCTTGCAAATTGCTTTTCTGCAAATACATGTTAGGCGAACAAAGCAATATACATGTAGCAAGTATGAAAAGATAAAGCACATTAGGACTATGCAAAGTTTAAGTATAAGTGCTAAGGTGATGGCATAAATGTTAGTGATATCATAATAATTAAACTTAATTGAATGACCACAATCAAAAACATAGTTTTGATTTTGGCAACCCAATTAAATTTAAGATAGATAAGCTCATATCACTAAGATGTAAACCAATGGACACATATCACCAAAGATATAAGTATAAGTAGAAATGCTATAGTGATAGTATGAAGATTAGTGATAATGAAATACTAAACTTAACAGATTAACCATATTCAAAAATATGATACAATCATTGGGCCAATAGTTACATCCTTCAGATACTAGATTCGATAAGAACATATACTACACAATATGTACAGAACATAGATGATTCAAACTAATGTATGCTAGAATGCATTTTGGGTTGTGTTCTGAGCCATTCGTCCCCACACTTGGCAATTATGCAGAACCGTTTGTGGATATACAATCGTCATCCTGATGAATTATTATCTGTGTCAATCTTTGCAGAATTATCTTAAAATGGATATGAATTACTATCTACGGAACCGTTTGTGGATGTACAATCGTCATCCTGATGACATGTACGGTGTGCGGGATAAATTTATACAGGGTGTGCAACAGTTCCTGCAGTTTGTCGAGGTGTTCCCTCAGTACATGGACCGTACAAAAATTAAGTGTCCATGTATGAGATGTCGCAACTTGAAATATCATTCGAAAGTGGATGTGATATATCATTTGTATTCGAGGGATTTCATGCCAAATTATTATCAGTGGACCGCACACGGAGAACTTGTGTCTTTAGCCTCCGAGCCGGAGCCTTATGTGGAGCCTTATGTAGATGTCCACGAGCATGCTGATTACGACCAAGGGTGGACGAACATGGTTTTCGATGCTGCGGGGCCTAGTTTCGATCCGAACAATCAATATACAGCTAAGGAGGCACCGAATGCCAATGCTGCAAAGTTCATGGAGTTGCTGGAGAATGCAAGGACTCCTTTATATCCTGGTTGTGATGACCATTCACCGTTGGAGGTGGTTACAAGATTGTTGAGCATAAAATCAGATTTTAACATGTCTCAAGAATGCTACAACCGAATCCTGGAGTTAATTATAGATATATTGCCGGAGGGTGGCAAGTTACCTAAAGACTTCTACCGATCCAAGAGAATGGTGAGATCGCTCTGGATGGGGTATGAAAAAATTGATGCATGTCGCAACGGATGCATATTGTACTATAAGGACGACAAGGATGAAGACGCCTGCAGATTTTGTGGTGCTGATCGCTTCAAGGCAACTAGTACAACAAGGACTTCTAGTGCACGCAAGCCAACAGATTCGATGTACTATTTGTCTTTGACGCCGCGGTTGCAGAGGTTGTTTATGGCAAAGGAGACAGCTGATAATATGAGTTGGCACAAGCGGGAACAAATAGATGAAGTACTGGATCATCCATCCGACGGGGAAGCATGGAAGCACTTTGATCGAGTGTATCCCGATTTTGCTTCGGAGCCGCGTAATGTCAGATTGGGGCTTTCCTCCGACGGTTTTACCCCATTTGAACTTTCGGGCTCACAATATTCTTGTTGGCCAGTGATTGTTACTCCGTACAACTTGCCGCCTTGGATGTGTATGAAGACTCCTTACATGTTCCTAACTGTAGGTCCGAAGAACCCGAAGAGGAACATCAATGTGTACTTACAGCCCTTGGTAGATGAGCTGAATCAGTTGTGGGAAGTAGGTGCAACCACATATGATATTTCCAGAAAGCAGAACTTTCAGATGAGGGCCGCACTAATGTGGACCATCAATGATTTCCCGGCCTATGGAATGTTATCGGGTTGGAGCACCCATGGTCGTCTCGCATGTCCGTATTGTATGGATCGCACTAAGGCTTTCCATTTGAAACACGGAGGAAAATCGTACTTCTTTGATTGTCATCGACAGTTCCTGCCAAAGGATCATCCGTACCGGAGGAACAGGAATGCTTTTCGTGCTGGCATGGTAGAGAAGTCCAGTCCACCGCCACGGTGGTCCAGGGACACGATATGGGAAGAAGTTAAAGAATTGTCAAGTGCTATTGAAGAGCCTACAGCGGGGTACAAGTGTGATGGATTTGGCCGCGCTCACAACTGGACGAAGAGGAGTATATTCTGGGACCTACATATTGGAGTGACCATCTGCTCAGACATAACCTGGATGTCATGTATATCGAGAAGAATGTATTTGACAATATAATAAATACTGTGATGGACGTAAAGGGGAAGACGAAAGACAATCCCAAGGCTAGGTTGGACTTAGAAGAAATATGCAGACGTCCAGAGTTGCATTTGATAAAGGAAGGCAGTGGAAAGTATAAGCAGCCCAGGGCCATTTTCTCACTGGACAAGGTGGACAAAGGTAAACTTTGTAGGTGGATCCAGGGCCTAAAATTTTCAGACGGGTACGTATCGAATTTGAGAAGATGTGTTGACCCGAAGGAGAACAAACTACAGGGTATGAAGAGCCACGACTGTCACGTTTTTATGGAGAGGTTAATCCCGATTGCATTTCGGGAATTCTTACCTCATGTCGTTTGGGATCCACTGACAGAGCTTAGCATATTCTTCAGAGATCTTTGTTCTACTAAGTTGCTCGTCGATCGGCTTGAAAAGCAGGAGAAGGACATTACAGTAACATTGTGTAAGCTTGAGAGGGTGTTCCCTCCTGGATTCTTCGACTCTATGGAGCATTTGCCAATTCATCTTTCATATGAGGCACGTGTTGGTGGGCCTGTCGGTTATCGGTGGATGTACCCGTTCGAGCGCCATCTAAACCACCTGAAGAGGAAGGTGAAAAATAAGGCATGGGTCGAGGGTTCTATTTGTGAAGCCTATGTCCTTGAGGAGATTACAAACTTCTGTTCAATGTATTTCAAGCCTCATATTGCTACAAATAGAACAAGAGCTCCGAGGAACGACGATGGAGATATAGAATATAATGATGCATTATTGAAAGTCTTCAATGCTCTTGGAAAGCCTTCAGGAAAACTGAAAAAGAGATATTTGAATGATGAGGAACTAAAGGCGGCCCAGTTATATATATTACTCAACTGCGAGGAGGATGAAGTAAGTGAAAATCTTCAACATTCAAGTCATCTATTTGTTGATTCCGTTATTATAATTTAACAATTATATCCCGATATTTATTGGTTTTCAGCAAATTTAATGATGAGGTGAGGTCAAGTAGACCATACATTGCAGATGAAGAAGTAGAAGAAGAAATGAGACTTCATTTCCCGTCTTGGTTGACTGCATATGTACGTAAGAAGCTAGTTATAATCTTCCTCCATTCACAACTGCACAAGAAATAACTTAACATTAAACTTAATTTTGTATCTTTTCGTGTTTAGGTCGATCATCCGGACGTCATTCTTGAGAATGAATCTATTAGAACTCTTGCCAAGGGACCAATTTATGCCGTCAAAGTATGGCCAAGTTATTGCGTGAATAGGTTTAAGTTCAAGTCAACAAATGCTCTCATCAGAGATAGCTTCCTGGATCTTGATTCCACAAAAAACAGTTGCTTGTGTATCAAATCTACAAACTACAAAGATGTCACTCCAGGCAATGATTTCTATGGCGTCTTACGGGAGATCGTGGAATTGACGTACAACGATGGCATAGAGCCTGCCAAGATCGTGTTGTTCAAAGTTGATTAGTTCGATCCCATACAAGATCAAGGATGGAAAATTGACAAGCATGGTCTTGTGGATATTAACTACCGTCGTCGATACCAAGGATACGAACCATTTATCCTAGCAAGTCAAGCTCAACTCGTATATTTTACAACATATCCTAGACGGGGAACAACGAGGTACGACTGGTGGGCAGTATGCAAGACTAAAGGCAGAAATACCTACGACGTCGACGAAGTGGCTTATCAGGAGGACGATCTGCCTCTTGTACCTAATACAGTTGATGTCGACTCAGCAGAAGTTTCCCATTCAATATCTACTTGTGTAGAAGAGGTACAAGTATCCGAAGGGGAAGACGAAGGAGATGCTAGTGACGATGAGGAGGAAGAGGAAGAGGATGATGAGGAGGAGGAGGCAAACAAAGAAGATAAATTTTTAGAGGATGATTGAGAAACTGTGATTTTGATGTATTCATACTTCTGTAATCTTAAATTATGAACTATGATTATTTTTGAAAACTTAAATTATGAATTCTAATGTATGCAGATATTTCTAAACTGTCATTGTATTTATTTATATTTTCAATCATAAACTGTGATTTTGATGTATTCATATTTCTGTAGTCTTAAATTATGAACTCCAATGTTATTATCAGCATAGCAGGACGACGCGGAAGCACCTCAGGACGACGCGGAGATAGGCCAGGACGATCCGTGTCCTTAGGTGGGCAGAGAGCTCCGTTACAGGAGGATGGCTCTGGACCATCGTCTGACCCGAGCACTCCATTGTACCATACGGTCTCAGGTCCGGGTGGCAGTGCACCTGCGACGAGCAGTTCCAGGCTTGCTGATCATACTACTTCCCCTAGCCTTCCTAGCGCTGACAGTAGCATGGCGGGTGGAGAGCAGGTGGAGGAGGTAGTTCCTACTCCCGCCCGTCCCGCCCGGACGGATCCATACCAGAGCGACCCTCCATGCGCACCTCAGGGCGAGACGAGAATGAAGATTTGGGCCGACGGTCCTACGAAGTAAGTTAAATCAATATTTTATGATTGTCTGTATATCTATATATATTCATTAATACGTCGGTTATCGTTGTATACAGATATCGTCCCTCGTCGGTACAGAGAACGTTGGGCACCTTTCTAAGGTCCAACTATGGGGGTCCGTGGATCAACTACTCGGATGCCTCGGAAGAGAGGAAGGCATTCTGGTTTGCCCACTTCAAGGTAACTAAAGATAGTTAATTTAGTATGATTAATATAATTTTAAGCATTTTTAGAACTTATTATTTTAATTTGTAATTCTTGTAGAGGACTTATTTTTATCCACCACACCGGGCCGAGCAGATTGAGAGGCAGTTTCCTGCCGTCGCCGCCAAGTTGATCTGTGATGCAATTGACGATCAGAAAAAACGTCACCGCTCCGGAAAGCAGATTGCTGGTTGGATCACACCTGACCAGTGGACCACGATACGGGCTCGATTTGAGGAGCCCGAGTACAAAGAGCGGCCGAAGAAGGCGAAGGCGGCTAGGACGATGGCCGGAAAGTGGTGTGGTGGATCGATTCCTATGAAGGAGCATTTTCGTCGTCTGGTATGTAATTTATTATAAAATATAAGATTTTATTGATAGTAGGAGTATATAATTTTCTATTTTACTAAAGAATAAAATATAACAAACATGCAGGTGAAGAGGGGTGAGGACGCAAACATGGTGACCGTCTTCCTGGCCACCCATCGGAAGGACGGAAAGCTCATCGACGACCGGGCTACTCAGAGCTATGTAAGTACTAATTTAGATTTCGTTAATTTGTAACACAACTTGAAGAATATACAGATAACCATATACTTAATAATAATTAAATATTTTAGACGTTTATTAGGCTAATTTAGGTAAGTACTGATGTATAGAGATGCACAATGATTTCTAGGAAGAGTATGTTAGGCTACGTGATGAGCGTGCGAGTGCTAGTGCACAGGAAGAGGGAGGGGTTTGTACATCGCAACCCTCTCCGCCTCAGTCGAAGGACGAGCTCTGGAAGACCGCTGTTGGTAGTCTTCAGAGGGGTACGTACTACGGTACGGGGTCCTACGGTACATTTGTTGCGACGTAGGCATCCAGGGCTCCCTCTTCCAGTGCGCATTTACAGCCGTCACAGGCCGAGTCGTCCCGAGTTGAGAAGACCATTGTCCGCCAGATTGCTGAGCTGCGCGACGATATGCTGAGGAGGATTGCTGAGCAGCAAGGGCCTCAGGCGCAAGAGGACGCTGCGTCGGTCACCGCACGCTTTGACGAGCTCGAGCGCACCGTGCAGCAAGTACAGGGGACACATGAGTCCATTCACGACACCGTTACCAGGATAGCGACTTGCATGGAGCAATACAGCACCAGACTCCGAGCCCTAGAGGAGACACAGACGTACCCATCTCCAGCGGTTACACTGCCTCCTTCTCCAGCGGTTGCATTGCCTCCTCCTTCATCGTCGTCGGTGGTTCTTACACCGGAGCAGTATGCTTACCTTCTTTCCAGGAGCGGTGATGCTGTCACGCCCCGCTCCCGTATGAGCGATCGTCCTCGCTAAGGCGTGATGCCGCACGGGCCTAGGTTGCGCCCGTGCAAGGCCAAGTCCAGAAACGGCCGATTTGAGCTAGGCCACAGAGTTGCACAGAGTGTCCCCATTTGCAGCAGAAAGTAAATGAACACAAGTTGAAGCGAATTCAAACTCTTTATTGATATTCAAGAAGTTTACAAGCGGCGCTAGGCCGGATATACAAGTCACTCAAGCTCTCTCTCTCTCTGAAACATAAAAGGCGTGCCAAGTGGCTTACAAGATGGAATGATTCATGGCGATGTTCCGATACATTATGTCCTGTATATGGTGCTCCAGCTCCTTGCAACGCTCCAAGGCTCCAGAGATAGCTCCACGCCTTAGCACGTTCGAGGAAAGCTCCGCATCCGCCGACGTTTCCTGCTTTCTGCAAGCAGACTGTGGGGTTATCAGTACATTGTTATGCACTGGTGGGGAGGCTAGCTCGCCCACAATGCTATCATTACCAAACACGTTATATTTACTTTTGTGCATCTCTATCATTCATTGTCTTTCTAATCTTTCCTTAGGATCAATTTTATGGCATATTTCATAGCCTATCTCGTGTTGTCGAATTCAAGTGTCACATGAAAATGCATGCAAGACTTACCCATACTTACCGTCCGGCCTTCCCTATCCGAAGCAAACCAAGTTAGACAACAGTTCATATGAAATAACTTAACATGATTCATGTAAACATTCAATGTTAGGGGCGTGTTCTTGCCTCGGGTCCTAGCGTATCGTAGGCGTGTTTTCTAACTCACTTGCACAAAGTACTTTTGATCATTTGTATGTTACATTCAATGTCTGTTCAGAGGGCGTTTCATTCAGTTAACTTAGACTACTTTTATTTCAATGCAAGGACTTGCACGTGGATTGCCACCAGCAAAGCCCACTTAAATCTATATGTACCGGTCGCTGGCATGTCAGCCATTTTGGACATTTTCCCCTGTGGCATTCTCATCTATCAAGCGTGATGGCTGGTACACCTTGATAGACTATTGAATAATCGGCCCTACGTTTGGTTATGTGCCCAAGCCCGTACATTCTGTCCGCCCGTAGGCCATGATTCCGCCTAGGCTGGCCACGAAATCGTCGTTCGTTGCCCTTGGAATCCCTTTACGCTCGTGCACGAGCCGTCCACGACCATTTCGTATTTTATTACCATTTTAACTTAACGGCTGTCTTTGAGCCATAGGCTAACCCTTAGCCATAATACGTTATCGACCAGGTTGGCGTCCGTGCAGCGCGGGTAGCGAGCCCCGTTGCACGTGCCCGTCACGCCTGTCGCTAACCATTCCTTTCTTTCTTATCTTTTCTTCATTCTTTCTTTTCTTTCTTTCTTTCTTTCACTTGTTCGTTCGTTCATTGATTCATTCACATATTCATTCATTTATATATTTTGCAACTCCCTGTGCGGGAGTCGCCTTGGCGACCTATTGGTCCCGTAGCCTTTCAATGTTGCTATACTCTACTCGGAGCGACTATGTCGATAGTCTTCCGTTTTATTGATGTAAATCATTCATTATTTCATTGTTGAACGCATAAGGGGCTTGCACGTAAGCTTGTGCCTTAGCACGAGCGTGGAGCGCGGTGCGAGAGTTCTCATATTTTCCATGTTCTTTTCCATATTCTATACAAGCATACATGATGGGATTATTCCCTTAGCTAGGTCCGTTGAGTCCTTTATTAGCATGCGCGGTGTTATCGCCTAGCGATTCTTATGATAGTGTCCGTATTGTTATGTGTCTAGGCTAAGCAAAGACGGGTTCATCGGAGCCACCCACCTTAGCGATGTTCGCATCGGCCGAACGATACTCCGAGCGCGCCTTTGAAAGTCTAAGTCTGGATTCATCTTGACGGGCCAATATAAGCCTTGTATCGTTTCTTCATCTGGTCGATGCCAACTCTTCGGGTCGACGGCTCGTTTGAGTCGTTGCACTTGCCGTTTGAATCGGCGTTCTACTAGGCGGAGCGGGTCATTACATAATACACCACTCAAAACAAGTCTCGTCCTCAAGATTTTCTAAGTGCGGGTCATCCTACCGTTCCTTACTCATCGCCGTGTGCATACCTTAGACAATTCCTAACGAATGGCTTTACCGTTCGATGGCATCGAACTTATACTCGATACCTTTCCAAGTTTCGTGTCGCATACGTCTGGTCGATCTTTATTGGATAACTTTTCATTCATTTCAGAGTTAATGACACTTATTCAATTCAGGTGTTTCTTCGACTTGGTTGCTATTTTGACGTATCATGGGATTGAAACGGTCGCACGGGGTGCGTTGAAATTCGTCAAATACGAGTGTCGCAGGCTGAGGCAAACTCACTTTCGTTTATGCGCATCGCAACACCCACTTGCAGCTGCATTCGAGTTCATCATATCGCTGAGTTTGGATCGTGCACGTATCCAAGGCGTCCCTCGAATACGTATATTTCAACCAAGCTTAGCGACTAGCGAAGTCGGACAAGCTACTTGTGATAGTTTTGATTTGCCGATCGCCTTGCTAACTTCGATTTAAAATCGAACTCATTTGTGTATCATATATCGTTTATCTCGGTCCTCGAGATGATTCGATTCGCTTCTCAAGCGTTATTGTCCACGAAATCAGTATGATTTCTTCTTAGCAGGGTCGACCAAGCCTAAGTAATTTTCGTCCGATTCAAAACCAAGTATTGCACCATCATCAAGTTTTTCTTCCTATCAACGATTCAATTCGTTATCCCAACTTTTCCTTGCGCATCATCCATCCCTATCATTCCCTTCGTTTGGGGCCAATCTCGTCATCGTTCACGCACACTCCCTGTTCCCCGTCCTACTCTAAGTTTTGCTGCCCCAAGTCAATCGTCCGTCCAGACGATACTGTAATGTCAATCGCACAGGTTCAGTCACTCGGTATAGGGTCGTCCGCCTATCCGCTAGGTCAGCTCACAAGGTCATAGTTACACGTCGAGTCTGTGGCTCATCGTGCAAGGTCGTTGCACGACGCTCGCCCCAAATCCTATGGTCAAACCATTTATTTTCTTGTACGGGAGTTTCTACCTAAGTTTGTTTCACTCAAATTTCTAAACATCAAGCAGTGTTCCTCATATTCGCATCAACACATTCTCCGCTCCATGTCTGAGCTCGTTTAGGAAAATCATCCTACGATAGGTTGTCCTCAATCAAATCCTTGACATGTCAGTCTCGTGCGTCCGCACTAGCAATTACCATAGTCTATCTCTTCAAGTATGTTTTGATATAATTCACCTATCCATCCTATCCAATTCACGTAGTCGATCACAAGGTCGTCTAGCCTTGCAATATGTTGTGCCCCGGTCTCACACAAGTCTGATTATCCACGGCGGACATTAATCACCATGTCAACATTTCCGTAGAATAATCGTCCTTATCGGGATGTAACTCTTGCGTTGCGTCTAGACTTGCTCATTTTTGATACGAGGATTGGGTCTACTCAATCCTCAAGTTTTCTCATTCTTCAATCGCAAGTCCTAACAATCCTCGAATTCACCTTCGCTTCAAACCACAAGTCAAAGCGATCAAAGTTGCCATGCCATGATATTTTTAGTTCGACCATTCCTGCTGGACATGAATCACCATGCCAACGCTCACGCGGAACGATCATCCCAAATCCGATGTGACGCATGTGCGAGGCTGGAGTTGCGCTCGCGCAAGACAAGATCGTTGTCGTTGTGGTTATCACCGAACAATCAAGTCACTTTCCTCTCCATCCAACATTCATTTCTATCCGATCCCCAACATAGCATCCTTCAAAATAATAACTTCTAACACGATCATCATTCATCGAATCAGAGTACCCCCGAGTTATCGTACATCGATCTTTGATACGCCTCAATACCATCGATGATGCACATAACCTGACGATCTTCCTTTTGCAACGAATTCCGAGTCGTGCAACTTAATTCCTCAATTCACATTGTCTCGTGCTAACTTTTTATCGAGCAACATCTATTCCAATTCCTTAGTCATCCACGTATCTTCAAACCAACGTTTTCCATGCACGCTATCTTCCGATCGTGCTATCTTCGATCTCGTCCATGGGTATTTCACCTCGACTCAAGTTTCAATCCCTTCGACTAAATTCAAAATCGCATGCACGATCTCCTATGTTTCCTCGACCAAGACCTCCATTCGTTTCATGATTCGTACTACGCATTCTTAATCCGTCCGAACGATATCTCGTTTGAGACTCTTGAAGTCGAAACCAACTAAGCGTTACTCATTCCAAGGTTTTCGCGATATCATCGCTTGCCGACACACTCGTTCTATTCGTAAATCCTTTAGTCTCGCTCGAACAATTTCTATAACGTTCATACACCACTCAGGGTTCGAGCCATTCGACTAGTCATCGACACTCGCTCTTTTCCTTCTTCGAAGCTATCACATATACCACTCGGAGTCAAGTCATTCTACATATCCTCAAAAGGTTATTCGACTCCCGGTCGACATGTCCAATTACGCGTTCGCTCATTCTTCAAATTCTAAGAACCATCTCCCCGTGTTCGCTTTAGCGCCGGTCAAGTAGCGTCTCTATCAACATACGTTCTAAGTCTCCCTTTTCTCGTCCGAGCGATAGTCGATCTCGCTCGCAACTCGTTTGCACCATAAAGTCTAGGTGCGCGATACTCGGCACAACTTAGCCAAAAGACTGCGTGCATAACCATCCCGTTCGAACTATACTTCGGTCTCGTGTACTCGTTCGCTATTGTCAGCGTAAGCTTATTCAAGCACGTCTTACATTTTACTAACTCTTAGCATCGGTTCCTTCCAACTCAAGTACGTCGTGGTTCGGCACAAAGGCCTTCGCCTATCGATCCCGTTCGACCGAGTACTTGTACGAGCTTTTAAAAATATTTAGACTTATTGTATGGAACATCCCAAGGCACAACGAGAGAGAGCGTACCCTTCGTTTGTTTCCAACCGAGCTTTCAAAACTGAGAAAATCGAAATGATATCCAAGGACGTAAAGTCGTGCTCTTATACCAATCTGTCATGCCCCGCTCCCGTATGAGCGATCGTCCTCGCTAAGGCGTGATGCTGCACGGGCCTAGGTTGCGCCCGTGCAAGGCCAAGTCCAGAAACGGTCGATTTGAGCTAGGCCACAGAGTCGCACAGAGTGTCCCCATTTGCAACGGAAAGTAAATGAACATAAGTTAAAGCGAATTCAAACTCTTTATTGATATTCAAGAAGTTTACAAGCGGCGCTAGGCCGAGTATACAAGTCACTCAAGCTCTCTCTCTCTGAAACATAAAAGGCGTGCCAAGTGGCTTACAAGATGGAATGATTCATGGCGATGTTCCGATATATTATGTCATGTATATGGTGCTCCAACTCCTTACAACGCTCCAAGGCTCCAGAGATAGCTCCGCGCCTTAGCACATTCGAGGAAAGCTCCGCATCCGCCGACGTTTCCTGCTTCCTGCAAGCAGACTGTGGGGTTATCAGTACATTGTTATGCACTGGTGGGGAGGCTAGCTCGCCCACAATGCTATCATTACCAAACACGTTATATTTACTTTTGTGCATCTCTATCATTCATTGTCTTTCTAATCTTTCCTTATGATCAATTTCATGACATATTTTATAGCCTATCTCATGCTGCCGAATTCAAGTGTCACATGAAAATGCATGCAAGACTTACCCATACTTACCATCCGGCCTTCCCTGTCCGAAGCAAACCAAGTTAGACAACAGTTCATATGAAATAACTTAACATGATTCATGTAAACATTCAATGTTAGGGGCGTGTTCTTGCCTCGGGTCCTAGCACATCGTAGGCGTGTTTTCTAACTCACTTGCACAAAGTACTTTTGATCATTTGTATGTTACATTCAATGTCTGTTCAGAGGGCGTTTTATTCAGTTAACTTAGACTACTTTGATTTCAATACAAGGACTTGCACGTGGATTGCCACCAGCAAAGCCCACTTAAATTTATATGCACCGGTCGCTGGCATGTCAGCCATTTTGGACATTTTCCCCTGTGGCATTCTCATCTATCAAGCGTGATGGCTGGTACACCTTGATAGACTATTGAATAACCGGCCCTACGTTTGGTTATGTGCCCAAACCCGCACATTCTGTCCGTCCGTAGGCCATGATTCCGCCTAGGCCGGCCACGAAATCGTCGTTCGTTGCCCTTGGAATCCCTTTACGCTCGTGCACGAGCCGTCCACGACCATTTCGTATTTTATTACCATTTTAACTTAACGGCTGTCTTTGAGCCATAGACTAACCCTTAGCCATAATGCGTTATCGACCATGTTGGCGTCCGTACAGCGCGGGTAGCGAGCCCCGTTGTACGTGCCCGTTACACCTGTCGCTAACCATTCCTTTCTTTCTTATCTTTTCTTCATTCTTTCTTTTCTTTCTTTCTTTCTTTCACTTGTTCGTTCGTTCATTGATTCATTCACACATTCATTCATTCATTCATTCATTTATACATTTTGCAACTCCCTGTGTGGGAGTCGCCTTGGCGACCCATTGGTCCCGTAGCCTTTCAATGTTGCTATACTCTACTCGGAGCGACTATGTCGATAGTCTTCCATTTTATTGTTGTAAATCATTCATTGTTTTATTGTTGAACGCATAAGGGGCTTGCACGTAAGCTTGTGCCTTAGCACGAGCGTGGAGCGCGGTGCGAGAGTTCTCATATTTTTTATGTTCTTTTCCATATTCTATACAAGCATACATGATGGAATTATTCCCTTAGCTAGGTGCGTTGAGTCCTTTATTAGCATGCACGATGTTATCGTCTAGCAATTCTCGTGATAGTGTCCGTATTGTTATGTGTCAAGGCTAAGCAAACACGGGTTCATCGGAGCCACCCACCTTAGCGATGTTCGCATCGGCCGAGCGATACTCCGAGCGCGCCTTTGAAAGTCTAAGTCTGGATTCATCTTGACGGGCCAATGTAAGCCTTGCATCGTTTCTTCATCTGGTCGATGCCAACTCTTCGGGTCGACGGCTCGTTTGAGTCGTTGCACTTGCCGTTTGAATCGGCGTTCCGCTAGGGCGGAGCTTGTCATTACAGATGCTCCTCATGATCAGTCGTAGTCGGCATATACATTGTTGTGTGATGGCCCATTGTTGGGTCTTTTATGTGGTTATACATACATTATTCTTATGTGGACACATTATGTTTGACATTGTTACAAATTTTCATAAATCTGTGTTGATTGATGAGATTGTGTTTCAAACGTGTTCGTAATTGTGTGTATATGTGTTGTTTGATACTGTGTTCGTGATACACCGTCGTTGTTGTAACAAATGGTGCTGTAAATTCTGCAAATGCTGTAAATTCTGCAAATGCTGCAAATGTTGTAATTTTTTTTTATTTTTTTTAATATTAGCGACGTTCAGCGACTGTCAGTGACGTCCAGCGACGATATAAACGTCGCTAAGTACGTCGCTAACTTTAATGAGTACCGTCGCTGATCGTCACTAAACGTCGCTACATAGAACGTCGCGAAACGTCGCTATATGTCGGTAATATAGTGACGTTAAAAAGTCGCAGAACGTCGCCATTTGGCTCTAAAGCCAGGTCAGCATCAATGCATGTCAAGTCGCTCAACGTCGCTAGGATACGTCGGTAAATGATGACGTTTTATGTCGCTGGCAGTCGCTAAATTAGCGACGTGTCCGCGTCGCTAAAGCACGTCGCAATAGCGACGTATTGCGACGTTTTCTTATTTAGCGACTAGGTTAATAGCGACTACATTAAAACGTCGCTAAATTCGTCGCTAATAGAAATTAGCGACGTATTTACCCAATTTAGCGACGTCTTGACGCGTCGCTGATTTGACAGATTTTAGTAGTGAATGGTCCCTTCTATCAAATTAAGAATTTACTTTCATACTTTAAGGATTCAATTTTTTTGACTTTTTCAAACACCGAAAAAAAATCGATAAAAATTATAATTTTTCGAATTGATTTTATTTCCTTTCCTTTCCACGAACCAAACTAGCCTTTAACAACCATGTACTGTATTGGCTGCAAAGTCCCTGGCCTCACCCAGCTACTATTCATAACCACCGTCTTATTTTTCCTGTCCAATAATGATGCAACTGAGAACAGGGGCGGATCCACATGTTCCTCACTGGGGGGCTAGGCCTCCAGTGGATTTTTTTTATAGAAAATATGCTTTAGTAATTACTTAGTAGTATGCTTATATAATGCTTTAGTAGTAGTTTATAAAGTATACTTTATGTAATACTTTAGAAAAAAAATAGTTGCTTAGTAGTATTAATTGTAGTTAAACACTGAAAGTATAAAAATTCATAGAAAACAATTGTGAAATATATTGTTATTGTATAAAAATAGTACTATTTAGTATAATAATATATTATTATATATATATAATTTGAAAATTTTGTTTTCAAATCCTCTTATGATTGTGCCGTGCTTTCAGTAGATTATAATTTTGGATCCGTCAGTCTGAGTTGGTGTCAGTAATCACCCATGCAATCATATTGTTAGCAGCAAACAGTGTTATCCATTAATTTTTACACAAAAACTTCGAAATACGTATCCTATATAGTAACAAAAGGTACTCTATAATATATATCGATCGATTCCAATAATTTCTGTCAGATCACAAATCATGTCCAACAATCTTTGATTGCAAGCTGGCTGGAGGGAAGCAGAGAACTTGGTATATAATTATGATTTAATAATTGGATCGAGAGGGTCTCATGGTTATGAGTAGCACCCTTTTAAAATGTGTAATTTGTTCCGAGACATGCAAAAAGACGCGGGATCATGGTCCATGCAGTACTCATATATTGGATATTCCTGTACACATGGGATCTGCATGCATGTGATCAGAAAGAGAAACTTTAATTATGTTTTTTTTGGGATCTCTTTCTTTGGAGAGGAACTGAGGAGAATCCTTGTGTAGTGGTGCAACTCGAGCGGGTTGGGTCAGACTTGAGGTCAACCCGAGCCCAATTCGATGAATCATAAGTCTAGTCCGAGTCCAAGTCCGGTCCGACCTCGGGTTCAACATATGAAGCCCAAGACCAAATCCGGAGGATCGGATTTGGCTCGGGTTGAACTCGGGTTGAATCGGATCCATCGGATTTATCGGACTCTAATATACTAATTAAAATAATTTTATACAAAAGTAATATTAAACACATAATCAAATAGCAATCAAGTATTGATCATTACAAAATACAAACTAAAATAAGATTTAGGATAAATAGTTGAAAAGTTTGGGTGAAGAAATTTAGGATTTACACTTTTATATTTAAGAAGTATGGCAATATATATATATATATATATATATATATATATATATATATATATATATATATATATATATATAAAAGAAGTATGGCAAAATATATATATATATATATATACATATACATATATATATATATATATATATATATATATATATATATATATTGTCATACTTCTTAAAATATTTTAAGAAGTATGACAATATATATATATATATATATATATATATATATATATTGTCATACTTCTTAAAATATTTTAAGAAGTATGACAATATATATATATATATATATATATATATATATATATATATATATATATATATATATATATATATATTAAGAAGTATGACAAATATATATATATATATATATATATATATATATATATATATATATATATATATATATATATATATATTTTAAGAAGTATGACAAAATATATATATATATATATATATATATATATATATATATATATATATATATTTTAAGAAGTATATTTTAAGAAGTATGACAATATATATTTTAAGAAGTATGACAATATATATATATATATATATATATATATATATATATATATATTAATATATATATTAATATAATATATATATCAATATATATTTTAAGAAGTATATATATTAATATATTAATATATATATATATATATATATATATATATATATATATATTAATATATATATATATATATATTAATATATATATTAATATATATATATATATATATATATATATATATATATATATATATATATATATATATATTGATATATATTAATATATATATCAATATATATTTTAAGAAGTATGACAATATATATATATATATATATATATATATATATATATATATATATATATATATATATATATATATATATATATGGAGCGGATCAAAAGTCCCTCTTAAAACCCCCCTAAAAAAACTCCTCACTCTCGGCCATAATTTAATGTTAATATTAATGTTAATATTAATGTTAATGTTAATATTAACATTAATATTAATGTTAATGTTAATATTAAATTTTATTTTTATTTTTATATTAATGTTAATGTTAATATTAATGTTAATGTTAATGTTAATATTAATTTTAATGTTAAGTTTAATATTAATATTAGTATTTAATGTTAATATTAACATTAATATTAACATTAAATTACGGCCGAGAGTGAGGAAAATTTTTTGGGGGTTTTCTAAGGGGACTTTTGATCCGCTTCCATATATATATATATATATATATATATATATATATATATATATATATATATATATATATATATATATATATATATATAAGTCGGGTTTCGGGTTCTTCGGGTAGTCCGACACATGAACCCGAGCCCAACCCGATTTATGATCGGGTTCAAATATTTGAACCCAAATTCGAGCCCGAACCCGAATATCTTCAACCCTAACCCAAGTATTATACGTTTTGAATTTCCACTGGAAATGTCACAAGAAGCTCAAGAAGAGGAACTCGGAATCCAAATTCTACGCCATCGTCAGAATCGGAGACTTCGACGTCGCTGTCAATCCCGTCCGTCATTAATTTTTTGATATCTTTTTTTGATGTCAAGAGTAAAGGACAACCAAATTTAACTTCGATTAGGACAATCCAATCCCTTGGGCCGGCCCTGTTCACGGCCCTCGTGCATAATTAATATTGGATATATATATAATATATGAAGTTGTGGTAGTCGTGCCTAATATTTTACGTACTAGTAACAAACTAAAATGTCCAGGGAGGTAGTTAGCTAGCCATCGCTAACCTACTCCCAAGGAGTATGTTAATTTGATGGGTTGGTGTGAGATTATACAACTACCTCGCCATCACATTGAGAACGATAATGCAAGAATAATATATAATCTTAATATTATAACATGACCGTGTAGTTGTAGATATATATTGATTACAGATTAATTAATCATGGATTCATGATCGATGTTAATAAAGTGACACCGTTCGTTTCTACCATCATTGTCACGTCCGGAATTTGGAAAATTAAGAATTAGCCATTGAACGTGATGTCGTACAAGTCTAAATTTTATTTGTACAAGACAAAATTATTACAGTTCCTGGTGTTTCTCAGAAAACAATGACATCGCAGTAAAATCAAACAGATAAATTGAAGTCACAACAAAATATGAAGAAATTAATATGCCTCTTTGTTGATCATTTCAACATATTACAAGACTTGCAGTTGAATACAGGATTTGCAACAGATTACAATGGCTCTTGATTAGCCAATTGATTACTTGCCATTTAGGCTTACAACCAAACATACTGACTGGCTTACAATGAACTTGCCGACTTGGCTTACAATCTTACTGGTACAACTGATTACAATATTTCATACATTATGTACCGTATAGCAGAAGACATGCATCATCTTGCGAGAAGATCCTTCTGCAACCCATCTGATTCATCAATGCCAAGCATTGATCAAACGATTTTTTTCATGCACGAGCGTCTGTAATGATGCCCACAAACGTGGGTCAGTACATTACCGTGTACTGGTGAGCGGTGCTGGCCCAACTCACCTAAGAAGACAACATTAAGTAATCATGTGATAGAACATTATTAAGAGTGGTCTTTCTTGTTGTCTTAGGTTCAATTACAGTTTATATCTAACAAGAAGTAAAGCATGCAGTTCTCATAGTAACATAATGTAAAACATATATGTTATTACCCTTTGGTGATTCTTATCCACGGTCATGTAGTCATCTTTGTACATTTATAATACTTATTTGAATATATAAGACATTGTTAGGAACAATCATATTCGTCACCGTTCAGGTGATTCTTACCAACAGCCGATATCATTTCATGTATATGATTAATAACTTACTCTTCCTGCATAAGACAACATTAGCATGTGACATGTCTATATGAATTGGTCACTGATGACACGTCATTGTGGACTTGTGGTTAGACGGCTCTCCTTCAGTGACGAATAGCTAGCCCAGTCCGGAAGATTTTCGAATCACCGTACTACTACCTTAGCACACTTTCCCCTAGGACGAACAGGTCCAAGGCCTTGGAGTTACTATTCACGGAACCAAACTTTATCGACAAGTTGTTCATGACCATGCAAGTATATGCAACTTAGCTACAAAGAAAACATATATTACATAATAATGAAAATTAAGGAAATCGCGCCACAGTTCTCATTCGTCTTGTCACATTTTTCTTGAGTCGACATCGCATTACCATCTGTCTAATACATGGTCTTAGTATAATAAACATTCTACAACAACATCGGTTAATAGAATGTGATTACTCAATCTTTTTTTTCACCTCTTTGATACCATACGTTCTTTCGGATCATAACTCAAACATACTCACTATCCAGTTCTCGGGTCTTATTATTTGTGTTACCATATACTCATCGAGCTGAGGCTCGATATACTCACCGTCCAAGTATTTGAAACTTTTTCTTCACCTGTCATGTATTTCATTGCACAACACACAATTCATAAAATGATTCGCAAAGAGTTTCAGGTCATGTGATTAATTATCTTTCATTATCTTTCTGGATTCCATACAAGATAGTATTTAGCAACTCAACAAGTAATCATAGCATATAAATCATTTTTATTAAGCGTGAAGGATCTTCGAGGGACTTACACTACTTATATTTTTTAATATTTTCCGCCACGATCGCATACCCTTTCGAGCGATCCTTCTGCATATTTTCAAGTCCAACAAGACGTCATCGAACTAACCAGCCATTATAATGCACCGAGCGGGTCAGAGTACTACAATCATGAGTGATTGTGACGAGATTTGCATGGTGGTAGATAAGTTGGTTAGTTAGTTGGGTAATACCTGATTTACTCAGTTTTAGTTTTTGCATTAGATGTGTGTGTGTGTGTGTGTGTGTGTGCGTGCGCGCGCGCGTGTGTAAACAACTCGGAATTAACAACGTGAGTAATCCAACACTTGTAGTTCAAGTGAAAAGAAGCACATACACCAAACAGAGCCGACATGATTTGACCTGGGCCTCTCAACCGTAAAGATGTGTAAGTGTATGTGGATTGTAATAAAAATAAACAAATAAAAATGCCGACATTGTAATGCGTTGTTCCTCTCTATATTGCATTGAAAAGGAAAGGGATGATGATTGACTATGTACAATATATATATATATATATATATATATATATATATATATATATATATATATTTAGAAAAAGGGTAAATTTTATTCCAAAAGCAACGCAATAATCTTACAACATACAAATATCAGAGTGGGACTCCCACTCTTCAGATCCCCATAGCATTTACATCAAACTCTATGTTATGGAGGATGCCTATCGGAGGGGTGACTAGACCCTCAAAGATGCGACGGTTCCGTTTCCTCCATACATGCCAAACAACGGCTGCCAGTCGAACTCGGGCGGTCCGAAACCAGTCCTGTCCTTTTTCTCTGCTATCCCGGAGCACAGTGATGATGTCCCCAATCCCCTTTCCGGAGTCACAACCGTCCAGCACCCTATTGGTTCAGTCCAGATCTGTCAAGACATGGCACACTCAAAGAAAATGTGCCCTATAGATTCATTCTCTACACTGCATAGCACACACGTAGGGTCTGGAACCGACACCCCAAAAGCACTAAGTCGATCCCTCATCAATAGGCGGTCCAGAAGAAGCTTGTAAACACAAAGTTGCATCTTCCGGGCAAGTCCCTTGCACCAAATGAATTCATAGTCTGTACTCTGAGGATAAGTGTGTCGAATGAGGTTGTAGCAGCTCCGAAACTAGAAGATTCTAGTCCCCGAAGAATCTCCTGGCGGCGCCCAAATCCACCGATCAGCATGCAGACCGGGATCAATGACTACATAACTGATACTCTCATCCATCTCCGCAGTATAACGATAGGACTCAGGCCTCCACTCTCCATCGTGGATAATGCGTCGACACGTCAGCCCCCGACTGTCCTCCTGATTCGGCGGGGCTCCCCTGATATCTAATAGAGATTGCCGATCTATCCAAGGATCCCGCCAGAGGTCCGTGCCAGACCCATCCTTCATGACCCTCCGGATAGCAGATTGGAGAACTCCCCTGTGTCTCAAGACAAACTTGAAAGAGACTGAGTAGTTGTTGTCACTATATATATATATATATATATATATATAGAGAGAGAGAGAGAGAGGTAGTTTGTGGGATCAAGATTCAGTACGCGGTCCAAGATCTTCCTTTTGGGACGTTTTATTTTGGCACAAATCATAATTTCAGGTCCTTATAACTCAGAGCATATACATCCACAAGTTATGATCCAATGAAAATAATTCCCAAAGTTGACTGATATCTGAGAGTTGGATGAACTCCAAGTACTCATGTATTATCCACTAATTCTTGCTGAATATGTATATTCAGCCACAGCATCATCAAACCTGTCCTGTTGCTTCTACATTAGTCAAGCAGCTTATAGTCTACTCTTTGCAGCTAAAGGTCACACAAGATTACATTACTATGACACCCTTCAGTTCCAAGAAAAATACTTGATTCTGACTTGAGACTTTGACTCTCTTCAAGTGCTAAATGTGATATTACATAGAATTTCCTAGAGACAAGTTCATGAAGTCATGCATCTTTTCCTAAACATTTCCAAGTTCCTACTTGCCAAGTTCCCCTCAAGTACAACGCAAAGATACCTCACATGCATTTAATTTGGTAATAATCTAGCTAGAATAATTAAGAGTAGAAAAGTTAATAATGTTAGTTGGTTGTTCTTACTTAGATAGCTATATATGCCAAAGCACAAGTGGGAGGCAATCTTTAGATGTCCAGGGAATCAATGTCGTGACGCACGGAAACTTTGGCCGTCCCGTGTAGAACTCGCTGGTCATGCCTCCAACATGCAATGTAAATGAGAGAGAGAGTTACAACTCCGGGCACATCCATGGGACCATTTTTGAGCATGTACAAGTTGTTCCACTCCAAATATAGGGAGGTCCCAATTTTTTTTAACCTTCGTGTATATATTACTAATGTGAAATTTCTACTTTTAGATTTAGACCTTTTTTTATAAACTACAGTAACAAAGACCCTTAGAATGACAGGAAAAAAAGTTATATTTTTAGAGTGGTTAGAAAGAACATTTTTAGTATTTGTACATTCCCTTTGAATGATAGCTAGAAACGGCATTGGTCACATAAATATGCACAAAATATAAAGTAATGCAACCCTTGAGCTGCCAAAACAGCCTTTATATATAGTGCTTCTCTTTCATTTGACTATATTGGCTCAAGAGTGCATTTGACCTCTGTATATAACTTACTAAAGTACGTAGCCAAGGGCGTAACTACTTAAGAGCTAAGGTGGGTTACAGTCCATTCAATTTTTTTTATTTCGGTTTCGATTATTGTTTTCACATATGAGTCGGTCCATATATATTCCAGCCCACCCAGCCTAACCTAGCCCACCTAGCCTAATCTAGTCTATTCCAGTTCAAATTTTTAGTTCCGCCCTTGTACGTAGCTACCCTTGTTGGTTTAGGTAATTAAGTCTAGTGCAACATCACATTCAAATTCTCACCTAATTGGCTAAACATTTTCTCAACAATTCATGAGTTGACTAGTTTTTTTTAAAAGAAAAGGGAAACAATCTATTAGGTATGGACACATAATTATATTTGTTTCTTACATATACATATATACAAAGAACTAATTGTCTGTGTACATATATTAGCAAGGTATTGTTACATATATATTTTTATACACACATGATTAACATATTTTCGTAGAAGTCATATATATATATATATATATATATATATATATATATATATATATATATATATATATATTGTACTCAAAAAAAAAATATATATATATATATATATATATATTGTACTCAAATAACTTCAACTTAATAAAACTTTCTCATCTTGAGAGGGGTACTGTCACCAGCATGATTTTACTAGATGGTAACGATGTCTTGCACATTTTGCACAGGTATATGGCAGTCATTCCTTACAAACATGTGCATTAATTTTTGTTAGGTTTGACAGACTTAAAAAGTTTTTGTTGGGTTGGATAGCATTCAAGTGCCTAAACAATTCAAAGTTGTCTCCACCTACAATTTTATAGTTTATTTGTTTGAATTATTTATCATGAGATGGTCCAAATTAATTACTATTCTACTAAAAGTTTGCATTTTTCATTATGATCTCCACTATTAGTTCAAATCTTTGGCTATATATATATATATATATATATATATATATATATATATATATATATATATATATATCACTTAAGTATTTCTTAATTCTTCAAGGAAACCAAAGAATTAAAGATCTCCTACTTATTAAACCATTTTCCAAGTTGATTATCTAGAAATTAAGACAAGTTCTAGTTAGCTAGAGCAATCATGATCAGAGGTGATCCATTTCTTTTTAGTAATGACAAATGTTTCGGTTATATATGTTAATTAGTTTTGCAAGTCCCTATAAATATTTTAGGATTTTGAACATTTAGTTCCTTCTCCAAAATATGACAACTCAACTTTAGGAGAGAGGAGATTATCTAAAGAGATCAATCATGCATTTTTGAAATGTTTCATATGTAATTATGCATAATAAAAGATAAAATAGTATGTCAAATTCTCATGATTTAGCCGCACATATATACTCTCAAGGCGCGTGTTGCAATTAATTGTATTTCCTTGCAAATTATGTTGAATATAGTCTTTTTCTGGTGAAAGCCATATTTGTAGTGATTTCCAATAAAAAAAAAAAATTATGAGAAAAAAAATGGTTCCATTCGTCAAAGTAATTTGAATTCACTTTCTCACCTTTAAGTATTCAGATCCCTTTCCAATTTTTTTTTTTTTTTTTTTGATATTTTCAAATACCGGAAAGGCAAATCGATAGGTATTTTAATTTCTCAATTGATTTTCATTCCTTTTGCAATCCTTCCCTTTCCTTTCCGTGAATGAAGCTTTAACCATTATGAACACAAATTATGCCTCCAATGTGTCGTGAACTAGTTGAGCAAACTCTTCTTGCTCCGTATACGTTTACTTAATTCAAGACGTATTACTAACTTTGTCATTAAATAGGTAGGAACCTGTGTTTTGCAGTATCTTAACGTCCAAAAGTTTCCCTTTTTTTTTTTTTTTTTTCAACACAGACTGATATGCCGAACACAACTAAAATATGTTGAGGGATCTTTGTGTAGAGATACTATAGAAGGAAGATCCAAAAAAAAAAAAGTAATAATCTTGCTTCCTAAAAATTATATTCATATATATCCCACCGTCTCACAGCTCAGGGAACATATCCGTCAAATGTTCAATATTATGTAGCTATATCTTAACGAAAATAATATTTTGTCCTAGGGGTGAGCATTCGGTTTATTCGGTTCTAACCGAACCGAATAAGCAAAAATCGAATTGGACCGAAATCGAATAAGCAAAACCGAAATCGAACCGAATTGGTCAATAACCGAACCGAACCGAACCGAATTAAATCGGTTCGGTTTTCGGTTTATTCGATTTTTTGGTTTTTTTTGTGTTTTTTTTTGTTAATATATAAAATAACTAAAATATTTAGTACACACACACACACACACACACACACACACACACATATATATATATATATATATATATATATATATATATAAACTAAATTTCTTATTCGGTTTTCGGTTTTGGACCGAAACCGAAATTCAAAACCGAAACCGAATAAGAAATTTTAGTATTTTCATAACCGAAACCGAACCGAATTTTTTTAAAACCGAACCGAATCTCTTATTCGGTTCGGTTCGATTCGATTTTTGGTCGAAAACCGAATAATGCTCACCCCTATTTTGTCCGTCCTAAAGGCAGGGCCGACCCTGAGTTAATGGGGACCCTAGGCAAATTTTTAAAATGGGGCCCATATATAATATAAAAAAATTGAACTAAAAAATGATACAGCAAAGGCTAGAACCTAGGACCTCTTATGTACAAGTATAAAAACTACCACTACACCACAAATATTTTATGATAAAAAAATGATCATATTATATATTAGTTCTATTTTCAATATAAGATTACTAATATATATATACATTTAAATTAATTTATTTTGGCCTCCAAATTTTATGGGGTCCTGGACGGTCGTCCTGACCGTTCTGAACCAGGGCCGGCCCTGCCTAAAGGTGACCTTCGTGCTGGCCTGCACAGCGGCATTCTATCTTAACTAAGCTGATATTATGTATGTAATTTTTACAACTAATATTGTCATGACATGATATTATATGATAGGTAATTAACTGAGGTTAATTAATTTTTGAATTAAACTAATCTCTCTCCTCCTCCCACCAACCACTGCCTATCTTTGACGAGCCCAAGGGTGTGGAAAATTTCCTGTTCTTCTTACCTCTCGTACCCACCCACCCAACCCCGTCCACCATCGACGTGTCGGTCGATCGGACCGTCTAATATCGACAGATATCGATCCGACGGACGAGAACGATTATCAACTAACCTCCCATATATACTTTCCCCTTCATTTCCTTGTAGCTCAACCACCTAACTCGCATTGCTATATATATCACCCCCCACTTACACTTGCAACTCAGGAAAGGAAGTAAGTCACTTACATTCTTTTCCCTCCCACTTACATTGACAAATCACACCCTCCCTCCCTCCCTCATGGAGAACGGACACGCCAATGGCAACGGCTACTGCGTGGAGACTACTAGTACTGTCGACCCTCTCAAGTGGGGCGCGGCTGCGGAGAGCATGAAGGGGAGCCACTTGGACGAGGTGATCGGCATGGTGAAGGAGTTCCGGAGGCCGGTGGTGCGGCTGGAGGGGGCGGACCTGAGGATATCCCAGGTGGCCGCGGTGGCCGCGGGGCGCGGCGGGGGCGTGAGGGTGGAGCTCTCGGAGGCCGCGAGGGGAGGGGTCGAGGCGAGCAGCGAGTGGGTGAGGGAGAGCGTGGGGAAGGGCACCGACAGCTACGGAGTCACCACTGGGTTCGGAGCGACCTCCCACCGGAGGACCAAGCAGGGCGGTGCCCTCCAGAAGGAGCTCATCCGGTACGTACGTCTTAATTAATCATCAACCTGACGTCAACTCTCTATGTTTACTTATTTAAAAAAATACTATTTAAGATGAGTATTATAAAAAATCAGTGCAAAACTGGGGGGAAAAAAAACTGTTCAAGAAGGAAACAAAAATTCAGTAGGAATGTAGATTTGAGTAACTAACGGCTATATGGGTCTTTATTCATGTGCAATACAATATTAAGAAAATAGAATTGCTATATATCTTTTACTTACTATGGGTAATTATTACATATTAATAAGACAACGAAATTGATTTTTTTTTTTTTTTGTTCATGTTAACATATGGAGTAAGGACACACGATAATACAGATAAATGTACATTTTATATGTGTATTTTACAAACAGTTTGATAAATGCACATTTTACAAATTAAGCTATGTTTAGGTCAAAAATAAATAGATAGTCCGATTAATCATGGCCACCCGAGATCAATTCATAGACAAGTGAATTAGGGGAGCAGATTTGATGTCTTAAAAACCTGTGTGTACAAAATATGTTCCTTTTTTTTTAAATAAAAATATAGGTCTGTCCAACTGATTGTAGTTGTTATTTTTTTAAAATAAGCAATATAATTCATACTTTTTATGGGAAAAAAATAACAAGTTTTATATACATATTTTGGATACAGCAGTTGACCATTCTGCCTTGTTTTCTGGTGCAACAAATTGAATATGGTGCCATGTTACAAATTTTTTTTTTTTGATATTTAATGCCACAGTTACATGCATGGCATCATGTTCAGGACTATAGTGTAACCCGACGCATAATATCTATAAATTATTGGGCTAATTAGTGTTTAGACTCTGGATATTATATCAGCTTAAAGTTTAGGTCATGACATGTCCATTAAAAAAATATATATAGAAAATTTGTATTATTATGCATATAGGAGGGAGGTTATAATAAAGGAAAAAAAAAATAGAAATTCAAATCTAAACTTGTCAGTTGGACAGGTCTGAACTTAAACACTAAACTGATATAAAATTTAGAGTCTAAACACTAATTAACCCTAAGTAATTTTACCAGAAAAAAAAAAACTATGAATTTGAACTTTGAAGCTTTGATAAGCACCTAGTACAAGAAGCATGCATCCACATGAATTAAACCTCCAAATTTAATGAAATATACTCTGATTAAAATAGGACAGTTTCATGAGAAACGTATAAACATGAAACAGTAATGTCTACGGATAAATTAATTTAGAAACTAACCTTCGTATGTATTACTAATGTGAAATTTTTATTTTTATATTTAGTCTTTTTTTTTTTGAAACGGCAGTAACATGATCCTCGCCTATGATTTTAAGCAGTGTGACTGAACTTGTATTCTTCGCTACAGATTTCTGAACGCCGGAATCTTCGGCTCCGGCGCGCAATCCGGCAACACGCTGCCGCCGGCGACGACCCGCGCGGCGATGCTGGTCAGGATCAACACCCTCCTCCAGGGCTACTCCGGCATCCGTTTCGAGATCCTGGAGGCCATCACCGGCCTCCTCAACGCCGACGTCACCCCGTGCCTCCCGCTCCGCGGCACCATCACCGCGTCCGGAGACCTCGTGCCCCTGTCCTACATCGCCGGCATCCTCACCGGCCGTCCCAACTCGAGGGCCGTCGCCCCCGACGGCACCACGGTCGTGGACGCCGCCGAGGCGTTCCGTCTCGCCGGGATCGCCGGCGCCGGCTTCTTCGAGCTGCAGCCCAAGGAGGGCCTCGCGCTCGTCAACGGCACCGCCGTGGGCTCGGGCCTCGCCTCGACCGTCCTCTTCGACGCCAACATCCTCGCCGTCCTCTCCGAGGTCCTCTCCGCCGTCTTCTGCGAGGTGATGAACGGGAAGCCGGAGTTCACCGACCACCTCACCCACAAGCTGAAGCACCACCCCGGCCAGATCGAGGCCGCCGCCATTATGGAGCACATCCTGGAAGGGAGCTCCTACGTGAAGCTGGCGAAGAAGCTCCACGACCTCGACCCGCTCCAGAAGCCGAAGCAGGACCGCTACGCCCTCCGGACCTCGCCGCAGTGGCTCGGCCCCCAGATCGAGGTCATCCGCTCCTCGACCAGGTCCATCGAGCGCGAGATCAACTCCGTCAACGACAACCCGCTGATCGACGTGTCCAGGAACAAGGCCGTCCACGGGGGGAACTTCCAGGGGACGCCGATCGGGGTGTCCATGGACAACACGCGGCTGGCCGTCGCCGCCATCGGGAAGCTCATGTTCGCCCAGATGTCCGAGCTGGTCAACGACTTCTACAACAACGGCCTCCCCTCGAACCTCTCCGGCGGCAGGGACCCGAGCCTCGACTACGGGCTCAAGGGGGCGGAGATCGCCATGGCCTCCTACTGCTCCGAGCTGCAGTACCTCGCCAACCCGGTGACCAACCACGTCCAGAGCGCGGAGCAGCACAACCAGGACGTCAACTCCCTGGGGCTCATCTCGTCGAGGAAGACGGCGGAGGCGGTGGAGATCCTGAAGCTCATGTCCGCCACCTTCCTGGTGGCGCTCTGCCAGGCCGTCGACCTCCGCCACCTGGAGGAGAACCTCAAGGGCGCGGTCAAGAGCGCGGTCGGCCAAGCGGCGAAGAGAGCGCTGGCGGCGGGCGCCAACGGAGAGCTCCACGCGGCGAGGTTCTGCGAGAAGGAGCTGATCGAGGTGGCCGACAGGGAGTACGTGTTCTCCTATGTCGACGACCCATGCAGCTCCGCCTACCCGCTCATGCAGAAGCTGAGGCAGGTCCTCGTGGAGCACGCGCTCGCCTGCGGCGGCACGTCCGTCTTCCACAAGATCGTGGGGTTCGAGGAGGAGCTGAAGGCCGTGCTGCCGAAGGAGGTGGAGGCGGCGAGGCTCGGCGTCGCGAGCGGGACCGTCCCGGTCGCCAACAGGATCCGCGAGTGCAGGTCCTACCCCCTGTACCGGTTCGTGAGGGAGGAGCTCGGCGCCGAGTTCCTGACGGGGGAGGAGGTCCGGTCGCCGGGGGAGGAGTTCGACAAGGTGTTTGCTGCGATTTCTCAGGGGAAGGTGATTGATCCCCTGCTCGAGTGCTTGAGCGACTGGAACGGTGCACCCCTCCCCATATGTTAGTTAGGGAGGAAGTTACATATACTCAGGAAGGAAATTGTTCTGATATAGTTAAGTTATTTCTTTCATTTCTTGTAAGATTTTTTGTGCTTTCATAAATGTACCGGGTGTAAGAATAATGCAATATCAAATTCTCTTTTTCTCTTTCCTATCCATCTAGAAATCTTTATTCTTCCACAATTTCTTGAAACATTTCTAGATATTTTCATTGCTATTGCTTCTTCTTCTTCTTCCAAACAAAGCAGGAAGACTAAGTTAAGAGTTAAGGAGGTAGTGTGAGTGAGTGCGAGTCCTCTGTGAGTATCCTTGTGTGAGTGTTTGCTGATAGTTCCGATTATAGAAGGACGGAGACTTAGTCGATTTGTTAGGACACAGCAAAAATAAATCCAAAAAATCAGAGAATACCTTAGCGAAAATTCACGACCACAAAAGACAATGATTTATAGCAAATCTCAGAGCTTTGAGATTCTGGCAAGGTATCGGACAAAGTTCTTAGAGAAAGTTAATTGGGTAGATTCTTGACATGACTCCGTCAAGCAGGATCGGAGAGTATGAAATTGAGAAGTTCAATGGAAAGAATGGATTTTGACTTTTAGAAATGCCAGATGAATGGCGTTCTCATATCTCTGATACCACTATCTATGTAATGTCAGCTGATCCAGCATACATAGATAAGACCTGAAAGAATGAAACTGCTGACTTATGGCATGTCAGATTTGGTCATGTGAGCTATTATAAGTTGGAGATGATGATGTAGTGATCAATGCTTAAGGAACTACCACAACTGGTGTGAGCGAGAACCTTGTATTGTGAGTGTCCTAGTGTTAGTATTTTAGTAGTAATTCCCTTTGTGAGTGTTATCTTGAGAGCTTGTATCATCTTGTATACAAGTTTTTATTAATAAAATTCTATTTTTGAATGTTCCAAAGTGTGCTAGTTCTCATCCGTTAGTAATATTTGTATTTTTTTTGCAGAGTTTTCATAATGGAAGCTGAACTATGGATGCAACAAATCATAAAAACAAACAAATGAAGACTGTTCGATTACTCTAGTGGGTCATTTAAAATGTGCCTAAGAAGTAATAGAAATGGAGAATCAATCTGTAAAAATCTGAAAAATAGTACTGTAGTATATAGTTCATTGGCCAATACCTATAGACTTTAATTCAACACCTTGACACAGCTACCAAGCAGGAGAGAGTAAGATTAGACCATCTCCAATGGGGGTTTCTATCTTCCCTATTTCTACGGAAGAAATCCATTTTAGAAAAAAAAAAAAATCTCCCAATGGTGATTTCTATCACCATTTCTATCCTAGGTGGCAATGATGTAGGATGAAAATTTTCTAGGAAGATTTCTACATATAGAAACTCTCATAGAAATTCTCTTATCTCTCGAACCATCTCCAATGATGATTTCTAAAATTGAGTTCTTATCCTACTTGGCATTGTACTTTAAGGAGATTTTTATCCTAGTTGGAAGAGTTTCTACATAGAAATTGTAGACATATAAAAATGCTCTCCAATGGTTCTTCATTTCTATCCTATGTGTCACATAGTAAAATGATCAATTTAATGGTGTGGGGTCCAATAATAATTGTCATGAGAGAGAGGAGAATTTCTATGAGAGTTTCTACATGTAGAAACCCTCATAGAAAGTTTCCATCCTACATCATTGCCACCTAGGATAGAAATGGTGATAGAAATCACCATTAGGAGAAGTTTTTACTAAAATGGATTTCTTCCATAGAAATAGGGAAGATAGAAACCCCCATTTGAGATGGTCTCATGACAATTATTATTGGGCCCCACACTATTAAATTGGTCCTTTTACTATATGACACATAGGATAGAATTGGGCCCCACACTATTAAATTGGTCCTTTTACTATATGACACATAGGATAGAAATGGAGCACCATTGGAGAGCATTTTTTTATGTCTTACAATTTCTATGTAGAAACTCTTCCAACTAGAATAGAAATCTCCTTAAAGTACAATGCCAAGTAGGATAAGAACTCAATTTTAGAAATCACCATCGGAGATGGTCTTAGACCATCTCCAATGGGGGTTTCTATCTTCCCTATTTCTATGGAAGAAATCCATTTTAGAAAAAATTTCTTCCAATGGTGATTTCTATCACCATTTCTATCCTAGGTGGCAATGATGTAGGATGGAAACTTTCTAGGAGGGTTTCTACATGTAGAAACTCTCATAGAAATTCTCCTATCTCTCATGACAATTATTATTGGGCCCCACACTAAATTGGTGTTTTTACTATGTGACACATAGGATAGAAATGGAGAACCATTGGAGAGCATTTTTGTATGTCTACAATTTCTATGTAGAAACTCTTCCAATTCGGATAAAAATCTTCTTAAAATGCAATGCCAAGTAGGATAAGAACTTAATTTTAGAAATCACCAGACCATCTCCAATGGGGGTTTCTATCTTCCATATTTCTATGGAAGAAATCCATTTTAGAAAAAACTTCTTCCAATGGTGATTTCTATCACCATTTCTATCCTAGGTGGCAATGATGTAGGATAGAAACTTTCTAAGAGGATTTCTACATGTAGAAACTCTCATAAAAATTCTCCTACCTCTCATGACAATTATTATTGGGCCCCACACCATTAAATTGTTCATTTTACTATGTGACACATAGGATAGAAATGGAGAACCATTGGAGAACATTTTTTGTATGTGTACAATTTCTATGTAGAAACTCTTCCAACTAGGATAGAAATCTCCTAAAAGTACAATACCAACTAAGATAAGAACTCAATTTTAGAAATCACCATTGGAGATGGTCTTAGATAAATTAAACACACATCATTTAGGTATGAGACTACATTTCTATAAGCAATACACATCAGCCAAATAATAGCTGATCAATATATCTAACAGCCGTCACAACATTAATCCAGGACTACTTGCAAAGTGCAGAACAGATCAAGAAACTGTCGGCAGTGTCTTACGAAGAGCTGTTCAGTATGATACATGGACGAAGCTTCTTTTTTTTTTTTTTTTTTTTGCAAGAGATTTTAATTTTGTGCCAAAGCCTCCAAAGCTGATGGCCAAGCACTCAAATTAAGCACATCCGTCTTCTAGCCTGAAGTTTTTTTTATCAACAAACGACGAACAATCTCAATCATCTGCTCCTCTTTGTGCATCCTGAAAGAATGAATTATTGCACTTAGATTTTTTTAACTCCAAACAAACAAAACATGAAGATTTGGTTTGACCTAGCTAGTAAACATTCCTATGCAAATTGACTGGACATTTAGAAGGGCGTCGTCTTATTAAGATCTTGAAGATTATTGACGATGCTAATCAATCATCAATGACACTTTTGACAATTCAAGTATCTCAACACAATTATCAGACTAGGATTAGAAAAATAAAGGAGACCGGAACCTGACTTCAACAAATTTGTCTCTATGCTACAATGTTGTAGGCATGACATCTTACAAGTTACAACCACATAAAACCTTCCTGCAGCACAAGCACAAAGCAACTGGTGGTAGCTATACCTACCACAACCCACATGACAAAAACCTAACTCAAAAAACTCATTTGAATAATAATGGCAAACAACTTAGCACGGCATAGACATGCCTACATGGCATTTCCCAAGTAACAGCTATGCATGCCGACAAGCAATTCAGCAGGCAGGCACCACTCAAATTCCTCGAGAATTTATGCCACTTAACTGAACTATCCTACAATCACGTCAGCGCGCCACTGTAGGATCCACAAGACCTTCCTATGGCGACCAACAAGATCTTTCAGAAAGGGAAAAAAAAAACAGATGATTAGAGCACCACCAGTGGTAGCTACGCCTACCACAACGCTCATAACATTGTCTTGCAACATTAAAAGCAAGCAAGTAGCTCCTTGGGAGTTGTTTGTCTGTCCTCGAAAAATAATTTACGTTTAAACTGCAACCAACTAAAGTTTGCAGATCAACAGCAACAGACCACCATCCGACCTCACAAAAACTTCCTAAAGTAAAACACCAACTCTGGAAGAATCAAAAGTCCCTGGGCTACCTTTTCTTAAGAATATATTAAAACAGTTTTATTTATTACAAAAAAGCGCCATGAAAAAGAAAAAGTTTTAGATATTGAATACTTTCCGCCATATCAACCTACCAACACATAAAATCATCTGCCCTGCACTCTTTTCATCAGTCCGAGTCCGAGTCCGAGTTGGAAATTTAAAAGTATAATTTGATTTGGAGTTAAAACTCTGGATTTGACTATTAACAGTGTCACAAAGCTAAAGTTGATTTTCCACTCTTATTCCAACACAGACTTCCTCACCAGTGACCTGATAAATTAAATGTGGTCTAGAACTATAGTGGGAATTTCTAGGCCCAAGCTTTACTAGCCTAGTATTCAAACTAAAAATGGATTGTTCCAGTTCCAAACTCTGTGTTGTAATAGCTTCAAGCTAAAGTTGGAGTTGACAAATTTTACCTCAAGTGTATTAAATTTTTCAGTCATCCTGACTACATAGGCTGCCCAAAATACACCAATAGTACATTTACATTTGTAGTTCTATACTATAATCCGAGAAATAAGATATTAATTTGACTCGACATGGGAAATGCTAGACCAAAAGCATGGTGAGCCAGTGCTATTTGGCACAACAAGATTGTCTAGCAGTAAAAACATAATATGGTTGTAATTATAATTCTGGAAGTTCATTCAATTAGTCTCAAATACTTCAAAAGAAAAGAGCTCAACAACTAAGGAACGTTAGTGATGGCTGAACCAACCATAACCAGCATGTATGATTCCTGACAACGGACATGACAGCCCATTGCATAAGGAAAAAGCTTGGGTGGAGACCACGGAGAGGTTGGAGTTGTTGGTGTTTTTGCTTGTTGGTATTTTGCTTTAGAAACTAGAAAGATAGTCCCGCATTGGAAAAACCAAATTGATGGTATCTCTATATAAATCTTTGCTTGTGTTGAGAGATCACATGAAGTGTGGAGAGGCACATGGGTGCCATGTGGAAGCATTTTTCTAGTGAAAAAAGGCTAAACCAACAAAGAAGCATTAATGCTTTTTGTCATGCTCATGGGATAATTTCCTTGTGGAGGTAAGCTCCGAAGGGGCTTTAGCGACTCGGGCTCGGGCTCAAGGACGTAAAGTGGCGTTTTGTTTGTGCACTTTGCACTTAGCACGTCAGCATCGACGCATTGTGCACAGTTGATGTGCTCTTGCGCGAGTCGCAGGCGCGCAGGTGCCGCGGGCTGCTGCGGTCTTCGCAGCTACACGTGCAGGTTGACGGGCTAAGTGGCTATGGGGCGCAGGTGGCGTATGATGTGGCTGATTGGAAGATTTGAACAGTTATGGAAAAATTGAGTTAATTGATCAAATCCGATCTTTGTGGGATTTGAATTTAATTCATTCAAATATTTTCATTATTCGCTCCTATCTTTTCGCAATCAGTTACGGCTATAATTAGGATTAGGGTTTCGGCCCTTCTTTATAAATACTCTCTTCGTGCCTTCATTAAGGACTTACTCTAAAATAAAGAGATGAAGAGAAAAGTGATGTCGCCGCCATTGAAGTCCTAAGGAGTTCTTCGAGTTCGTGAAAAGAGGTAACAGCGAGCGTTCCAGAAGTTCTTTCGAACTTGCTGATTCCTGGGAGCATATCGCAATCGGACGAATCATGCTTTGAGCAACGGTAATCTTTATCACCCCAGAAAAGTCGTTGCATCAACTCCGGTTGAGAGCGATTATTCATATCGTTGCATCAACTCCGGTTGAGAGCGATCATTCATCTCGTTGCATCAACTTCGGTTGAGAACGAGTATTCATCTCTCTTAGGAGAACGAATTTTTCGTCTCTCTGAAAATAAGAGTTCGAGATTTCCATTTTCCATCAAAAGATCTGTTTCGAGAACAACAATCTCAAAGCAAGATTCAGATCTGATGGAGAATAACCGTGCACAACTTCTCGATACAAGTTTTAAACTTGAGAAGTTTGACGGAAAGCACTTTAACGCCTGGAAGAGGAATGTCAGTCTCAATCTTCAACTCATGAGCGTCGACTATGTGTTGACAGATCCTGAGCCTTTGATTTCAAATGGTGAAAATGCTCGAAGGATTGCTAAAGCCACGGCTTTGCAGTCGAAGTGAAGACGGGATAACAACCTCTACAAGTTGTTGATCCAGAACTCCATGGAGGACTCTCTGGCGGAGTTATACAGCAAGACGGTCAATGCAAAGGACGTATGGGGGTCTGTAGAGAATCTCTACAAGGCAGATGAGAACAGAAACAAGATCTACGTGACCGAAAAGGTCTGGAGGATGCATTTTGAGGACGACAAAACCATGTTGCCTCAAGTCAAGGAATTTTTCAAGTTACGTCAAAAGCTGGCGGATGACGGCATGCCCTTGGTCGATGCTTTTGTCGTCGGGGGTATTGTTGCCAAGCTCCCACCTGGGTGGAGCAACTTCATCGCGGACATGCACCGCAAGAAGATGGAGGTGGATCTGGAATGCTCTTGCACTGGATACATGTTGAAGACGAGTTGACGGCTCAACTCAAAGTGGACACCTTGTCCAAGCAGATGGCAAAGACAAACATGGTGCAAAGAGGAAGTTCTAAAGGGAAGCAGAAGGCTCCCTACCAAAAGAAGAAAGACGTTCACTATCTGAAGGTGAAGTCGGCTCAGTTCAAGCCCAAGTCTAAAGAACCTGGAACTTGTTTCAACTGTGGCAAGAAAGGCCACTGGAAGAGGGACCGTAAAGAAAAACCAAAACAAAAGGAGCAAGGTGAGGCCAACTTTGTTGCTATGATTGCTCAGGTTGACTCGGCTGGGATTGACACAGACTAGTGGATAGACACTAGAGCCTCGTGTCATGTTTGCTCAGAGAAGGAGTGGTTCACCACGTACCAACCTGTCTCTGAGAAGGTTATGGTGGTAAACCAGACACAAGCTGAAGTACATGGGATCAGGACGGTGGTATTGCAACTGACTTCGAAAAAGTTGCTGACACTTCATGTACCGGCCATAGCCAAGAACCTAGTCTCGAGAAGTCTGCTCTGCAACACAGGCTTGAGGATGGACATTAATGCTGGTCAAGTCGTTATGTCCTATAAAGAAACATACTTCGGGAAGGCTTTTTGCACCGAAGGGATGTTCAAACTTCAACTTGTAACTCTTATGGAGATAGTGAATGCAGTTTCTTCTTCTGGTTATTCTCTTGAGTTGTGGCATAATAGACTAGGACATGTTTATTGTAAAAGAATAAACAAGATGTCTAGTCTAGGACTTATCTCCAAATGTGGGGGTAAGGAGTTGGAGAAGCGTGAGGTCTGTGCGCAGACGAAGATTACGAGGAAATTGTTCAAGCGGGTAAAGCGAAGTACAGATCTTCTGGAGTTGGTGCACTCAGATATCTGTGACTTCAAACAGTTCTCCACAAAGGCCGGGATGAAGTATTTCATTACCTTCATCGACGACTTCTCAACATATGCGTTCGTTTATCTGCTCAAGTCTAAAGATGAAGCGTTTGAGAAGTTTAAAGACTTCAAGGCTGAAGCCGAGCGTCAAACCGGACAACAACTCAAGAGACTCAGAAGCGATCGAGGTGGAGAGTATAGGTCTCATGAATTCGCATCGTTCTGCAGAGAACATGAAATAATCAACGAGACAACTGCTCCATACTCTCCCCAATCAAATGGTGTTACAAAAAGAAAGAACAGAGCGTTAACAGAGATGATGAACTCAATGTTGTTGACTGCGGGTCTTCCAAATTGCTTCTGGGGTGAAGCAGTACTTACGGCTACGTTCATATTGAACAGAGTGCCACATGCTACTTCGGAAGTCACTCCTCATGAACTCTGGTTCAAGGTCAGACCCAACTTGAATGTCATTCGAGTATGGGGTGTCTGGCGTACATAAAGCTTCCGGATTTGAAGATTCAGAAGCTGAAAACAAGGACTACGAAGTATATATTCCTGGATTATGCTGATAAGAGTGATACTCGGAGGTTCCTTGATATTGAGTCAAATCATATCATTGAATCTCGCGATGCAGAATTCTTTGAAGATAAATTTGCAAGGCACAAGAACATTGTTCTCGCGGACATTCCGGAGAACAATGTGAGTGCACAGGAGGCTCAAGTTCCTTACGAAGAGGTAGTCCAAGAAGATGTTGCTGCAGAAACAACTATTGAACCAGAACTCGCAGAACCCGTATCTAAGCGAGTGAGGAGACAGAAGGACTTCGTAGATGATTTCGTCACCTATCATGTGGAAGCAGACCCGCTTACCTATGATGAGACGATGAAGACCAAAGATGCTATCTTCTGGAAGGAGGCTATCAATGATGAGTACGACTCGATAACCTCCAACAACACGTGAGTGTTGGTCGATCTGCCTGAAGGAGCAAAAACCAATCGAATGTAAGTGGATCTTCAAGAAGAAGATGAAGGCCGATGGAACTGTTGACAAGTTCAAGACAAGGTTAGTTGCCAAGGGGTCTTCTCAGAAGCAGGGGATCAATTATTTCGACACATATACTCCAGTAGCTCGGATGACGACCATCAGGATGTTGATTGCTCTGAGCGCAATTCACAAGTTGGTAATCCGTCAGATGGATGTTAAAACCGCTTTCCTGAATGGTGAATTGACCGAAGAGTTACATGCAACAGCCAGAAGGATTCGTCGTCAAGAGCCTCGAAGACAAAGTCTGCAAGTTGGTGAAATCTTTGTATGATCTGAAGCAGGCTCCCAAGATGTGGCATGAGAAGTTTGATAAAGTCATAAAATCAAACGGCTACAGGGTCAGCGAGACGAACAAGTGTGTGTACACAAAGTTCGTTGATGGGAGAGGAGTTGTCGTTTGTCTCTACGTGGACGACATGCTGATCTTGAGTACAGATCTAGAAAGTGTCACTGAGACAAAGAAGTTCCTCTCATCTAAGTTCAGCATGAAGGACTTAGGGAAAGCTGATGTTATCCTGGAAATAAAGATCATCCGGACGAAAATTGAGTAGCATTGTCACAGTCTCATTATATTGATAAGATGCTCATACGCTATGGGTATCAAGATCTTCCAGAGATCGATAAACCTTAGGTGTGACAAGAAGCTGAAGCCAAATCCAAGGGAAAGCGTCAGGCAGTTGGAGTACTCAAGCGTCATCGGAAGTTTGATGTATGCAACTACTGCCACAAGGCCTGACATAGCTTTTGTCGTGGGGATGCTGAGTCTCACAAGCAATCCAGGTGTAGAATGGAAAGCTGTGAAGAGGGTTATGAGATACCTCAAAAGGACTCAGAAGTATGTACTGCATTACCGCGGAGATCCAAAAGTAGTGGAAGGCTTCAGCGATGCAAGCTGGTGCTCAGAAGTAGAGAGTGAGAGGTCCACATGAGGATATATTTTCTCCATGGGTGGAGCTGCTATATCGTAGAAGTCGAAGAAGAAGACTATGTTGTCTCACTCTTCTATGGAATCTGAGTTCTATGCACTGGCGGCTGCAGCGGATGAAGCAGAATGGCTTCGGGAGCTCATGTATGATCTTCCAATGGTTGGTGTGCAAATATCGACGGTACCGATATACTGCGACAACCAGGCGACTGCAGCGGTGGCATCGAATGACCTCTTCAATGGCAAGAAGATGTCTGTGCGTCTAAGGCACAGGACGGTAAATGATCTTATTAAAAGAAGAGTCATTGCCGTAGTGGATGTTCGGAGTCGGGAGAATCTGGCAAATCCGTTCACCAAAGGTCTCAAGCGTCATCTGATTGAAGACACAGCAAGAAAGATGGGCTTGAAGACACTATGATACTGCGTCTTTGCAATTCTACTATAAAATTTTATGCTATTAGTTCAAAGAGAAATCTACTAGGCATCTAACTTTTAGTTCAAGGAAGGACCATTGACTGGAACAATATCAGGAATAGTGGACAATCCTTTGGGATGTTGTGGGATTAAGAATCCAGAACAACTATTGTCTACTGTTTGTTCTTTACAAAGAACAAAGTCCTGTGGGAGGATGGCTTGGAAGCCCTAATGAGTTCTCAGGCATCTGGGATGTCTGACGTGCTTTACAGAAAGCACGGGTAGCACAGCACTGCAAAGGAGCGTAGTACTCTATGCTACAGTGGAGTGATACCACATGAGGTACATTGTGACGGTAAAGCCTCGACTTCGGACCAAGTTACAGCGACGTAGCACCGCACATAGGCAAGAGTACCTAATGTTGTATAATAAAGAGTGGTAGGCAGCACTACAAAGAGGCTGGGCCTCATGTTACAATGGGTAACACCACATGAGGCATTGCCTCGATTTTGCAAGCCATGTCACGACGACGTAATACTTCAAAGAAGCGAAAGGCTTCATGTTGGGTAGTTTAGCACTACAAAGAGTCTGGAGCTCATGCTACAGGTGGTATGACACCACATGAGAAAGGGTCTCGGCTTCGGACCATGTCATAGCGGTGTAGCATCGCAAGGAAGCAAAATGCTTCATGCCAAAGACTCTTTAAAAGAACTCACCTAGAGTGTATGGAAAGAGATATAAGCCGTCTCTTGAGAAAAATTTTGTAGACACCTAAAATACATACACCGAAACCAGACTGGCATAAGGCCTTTAATGTGCAGCCAGAAGCGCAGTTGATGTCATTATGTGAGTGGAAAAAATTACAGTTATGGTACAAAATTCAAGGCTTAGTCCATTCTTGTATCATGCTGTCATTTAATCCATGCAAAAAGATTCAAGTCGTAGCGACATCTATCCTAATACATAATGGACAGTCACTGTGGGGAACGCTCAATCCATATATAAAGATATGTGGAGAATTGTTGGTATTTTTGCTTGTTGGTGTTTTGTTTTAGAAACTAGAAAGATAGACACACATTGGAAAAACTAAATGGATGGTATCTCTATATAAAGCTTTGTTTGTGTTGAGAGATCACATGAAGTATGGAGAGGCATATGGGTGCTATGTGGGAGCATTTTTCTAGTGAAAAGAAGGCTAAACCAACAAAGAAGCATTAATGCTTTTTGTCATGCTCATAGGATAATTTTTTTGTGGAGCTAAGCCCCGAAGGGGCTTAGCGACTCGGACTCAGGCTCAAGGGCATAAAGTGGCATTTTGTTAGCGCACTTTGCACTTAGCACGTCAGCATCGGCGCAAGGCGTATTGTGCTCAGTTGATGTGCTCGTACGCTCGTTTCTGTGCGAGTCACAGTGCAGGCGCAGCAGGTGCCGCGGGGCTGCGGCGCTGGGCGCGCAGGTGCCGCGGGCTTCGCAGCTACGCGCACAGGTTGACGAACTAAGTAGCTATAGGGCGCAGGTGGCGTATGATGTGGCTGATTGGAAGATTTGAGCGGTTATGGAAAGATTAAGTTAATTGATCATATCCGATCTTTGTGGGATTTGAATTTAATTCATTCAAATCTTTCCATTATTCGACCCTATCTTTTCGCAATCAGTTACGGCCATGATTAGGATTAGGATTTCGGTCTTTCTCTATAAATACTCTCTTCGTGCCTTCATTAAGGACTTACTCTAAAATAAAGAGACGAAGAGAGAAGTGTTGTCGTCGCCATTGAAGTCCTAAGGAGTTCTTTGAGTTCGTGAAAGGAGATGACAACGAGCGCTCCAGAAGTTCTTTCGAACTTGCTGGTTCCTGGGAGCAGATCGCAATCGGACGAATCTTGCTTTGAGCAACGGTGATCTTTATCACCCAGCAAAGTTGTTGCATCAACTCCAGTTGATAGCGATTATTCATATCGTTGCATCAACTCCGGTTGAGAGCGATCATTCATCTCGTCGCATCAACTTCAGTTGAGAACGAGTATTCATCTCTCTTAGAAGAACGGATTTTTCGTCTCTCTGGAAATAAGAGTTCGAGATTTCTATTTTCCATCAAAATATCTGTTTCGGGAACATGAGGACTTAGGAGCCATATTGGAGGGTTTATGTTCTATTGGATTTCAGCTTAAATAAGCTTGTTAATGCGGCAGCAAGGGCAGCGGCAGCGGCCTCAAGGCGGTGAGCCAGGAACTACAAGACCAAAATTGGGGATGTATAATAGGCAAGTTAAGACAAGATCGTGGTTCATGACTGATGGGGCTAATCATATGAGAATCTTAGTAAGCATATAAATATAATTTCATATCAAGTGTTCAATGAAAAACAAATAAATAAAAGTAGCATGGATCTTTCTAACCATAATTCAAGAGTGATACATTTTAGCTAAAGTTTTAAAATATAAACAATAAAAAGAGAAAATGGTTGAAAACATCTATAAGAGAGAGGAGCCAAAGGAAACACCAGCATGGAAGGAGAACAAGAACCTGTCAAAAGAAAACAGAGGGAGAGAGAATGACTTACAGGAGAGATTATAACAATCGGAAGTCAATTGCCAGCGTGAGGACCCTTGAGCCTTAGAAGAGGAGAAAAATCAAAAAGAGAGACGGTGAGAGAGGAGAGAGAGAGATTTGCCTGATGGCTCCTGAAAGTGCCAATAGTGTTGGAGACGAGATTCGATAGGTTTGGATAGACACAAAAAGGGAAGGAAATTTGGAGGGGAAAGGCAATTGTTCCTTTCTTATTCTTTTAATTAAATGATTAATAATATCGATAACACTATGTCATTGGGCCTAGGCCAGATCCCAAATACAAAAATAAATTGGCCTAGGTAAGATCACATTTAAGTCAAGGTGGATCGAGTTGCTTAAAGCAGCTTGAGATGATTGCCACCCATACCAAGGCAGCCGCCTCAGACCTCACTACCTAAATACTAGTTGCTTGGGCATCAGAACGTCTCAAACGCCTAGTCGAACGCTGCATAAATGTCATGAACCAGTCTCGATGACTACCATGGTCTAGAAATTTTTTTTTATATGTCGAGCAAGTAAGCCTTTCGAGGGTGGCATTCTGAAGTTTAGTGTCAAATTACATAATTTTATTTTTGGCTGAGAATGTCTCTTACGGCACCCAAATATTGCAATATGTCAAAGCCAAGGCTAAACTGAAGCATATAAAGTGATCTGTATGACCTATGCACCTTAAGGAAAGCCCTACTCAACCCTAGGCTTGATAGAACACCGTTCTAAGGTTTTTCCTATTTTCCCTAGCATGAAAATTTGATGCCTGGCAAGCCAAATAGTTTATAGACAACCGAGTCGTAAGTCTCAACATGAGACTTCGATTGAGATGTAGTGAGCATGTGCTAAATTTTGGTGAACATTCTGCAAGGAGACCACCTGACCTTTTATTTTATCTGGGTTGTTTTCGTACCACCACCTAACTGGGCACTGAAATTTCAGAAACCTCTCCATATATATGGATAAGGCTTCGTACATCTTCGCCCTCCTAGAACCTGCATAAGTGAGAACTTTGTGGCACTAGGACGCCCTTCCGTATGTGCCACCCTCAGCAAGGAGGTATCAACACAACTTCGGAGTAATAAAAAACAGTATACTTTTCAATCTTTCTCTTGGGCATATATAAGCCAAGTCCAGTTTATTGGGAATTTTTCATTCTTAGTTTACAGTGCCATACATCCCAAATTCTGGCTTTTCCTACCAACAAGAAAAGTTAACAGAATCTAGCAACTTTCTCAGCAGTTGTTGAAGAACCCAAAAAACAGCATATCTACTTGCCACGACTGTCTAATTCCTTACTTCCCTATCCTTTCCTTCCATATCAAGTCTATCCATCTTTCTGCTTCTAGTATTATAATTTACAGAACCAGACTGTAACTACATGCTATATGTCCCATCTCTATGTCCCTCCCAGGGGTGGAGCCAGGACCATATATCACTACATAATAGTTCTGGTTCCGAGTTGAAATGGAAATGGCAAAAGCCAATGGTGTCCTCCTCCCGACCATTTGGTGCTTGGTGTTTTTGTCCTTTTTTTCTTGGTTGAAACTACAAACTTATTTGGTTGAAACTACAAACTATGAAAATTATATGAGGTTCAGTGCCTATTGTCGCCAAAATTCCAATAAAAATAGTAAATACGGAAACTAACTAGCTCTGCATAATAGCATATGATTTTGACTAAATACTCGAATAAAAGAGTAATTAAAATTGAAATATGTATTTATAGACCGATGACACCGTCCGTCCATATCGACATGACGCCTAGTATAAACAATCTTATAAATACAAACATGTAGTATCATACTTTTCTTTTCTTGATATTTCTTCTACAAAAGTTGTTTTGTTAATCTTTTGAATACAAAAATAAGATGAAGACGAGAAGTACTAGGCAAGCCAAATGGTAGAGAGGATAAATATAAGGAAATTGATAAGACAATATAGAAATGATACTAAATTATTGCATGTTGAAGAGATCTTTTAAGACTTAAATATTGAAAAGATATTGACTATATTTATATATGTCAAAATCATCCGATTTTGAAGGAGGAAAGAAGGCTACTTTCTGCCGATAAGAAAAGAAAAAGAGAAATAACAGGAGTTAAGTTTTAATTCTTTTTTCTTTTAATAGAAAAAGCGTCCATTTGTTAGAAAACCCAACTTTAACAAAGTGATTTTAATTAAGAATGACCACGGGTTGCTATTGAGGTGGGGTACTTAATATTAGTTAACCTAGATTAACTAAAGGTGGGGCATGTGCCCCACCTGCCACACCCCCACCCCCCTTTCCCTCCGCCTATGGTTACTACACTCCCCAACTAGAGTGTTGCTAGCTACATGCTGACAGAACTCCATGATGTCAAACAAATATGACTTGAACTGATAACTGTTAGCTTCTGGAAGCACTCTCCTAGACTTCATGTACCAGTTGAGCCATTCCTCAACTGAGAAAAATCAGATACTGGTGGCACAGAACAAATAAAATTTTGAAATCCAAAAATCCATACCAAGTGTACACGAGAGGAATGCAATGAAGGCATGTCTGCAGGGTTACATCAACTCCTCATGTCTTCCTTTAAAAGCTTCAAGTAATGTGTCCAAACAGCTCAAACATTTTTTTATGTTGCGTCTAATATTATCTGAAGCAAAAAGAAACCCCTTTATTAAATCTTCTCTGATATTGCCATGCATCCATCTCAACAACCACACTTCAGCTATACAGTTATTTCTTTAATGTTGTTTCTCGACTCCAACATTCCAGTTCGTAAAGCAGGTGTTCTTCGACCTGCCCTAGAACTTCCCATGATATCTAAAGAACTGCAATAGTAATACTGCAGTAGCACTATTCCATTTCAACCATCAAATATTGATTCAATGGACGTCCTTCCCAAATTTACCTTCAAATGACTGATTTATCGTAAATAACGAAAAGCTTCATGGGTACTTCTTGACCATCACTTAAAATGGTTCATCCATATACCATGGAACATCATCCCAAATGTAGCTAATGAGTTATTATTTGTTACCAAGAATCATTGAATCTACCACATGAACTTATATTCTTGAGATAACTCTGCACATCTTTAAAAAATAGCAATCCAATAAGACTTTTGTCCTCGACACGTGGTACGAACTCTAATGCCTATTTCAGATAAATCCAAGCCAAAATATATAGCAAAAAATGACATTTAAAATAATTCTAATAACAGCAATAATAGGTGCTCACGACAGGTAACCACAGACACCTATAACACTGCAATTAAGAAAGATCACCGATTGGGAAGTTTAGTTATTCAATGTACATTACGGAAGTAGTTGCCTAAACTTTAATTGCCTACTCTCCAATTTTCTTATCCATGGAGCATATAATCTGAACTTCCATCAGACATAGTTACCCATGCTTAATTCTGTACCTAGTAATATATAATTTGTGAAAATGTACAGAAAAAATGTTAAAACTAAATGTGTTTAGAGTTTAAGTGAGAATAAGGGACTAACATTGATTGCCATTGAACTCAAGTCACCATTCATCCCACCCATTTAACCATAAGATACGCAGAGAAGATGATCCCTCCAGATGTATGCCTTCAACACTATGAATTAGTCTGTTATTCTCCTACCAAAAAGTACTACACATCTCTGAATTTCAGGAAAATGACAGGAATGACTCCAGGGAAAATTATTGATGAGACTTTCTTTTGGCAATTGTTTGATCTTTAGCAGTTGACCGATATACATACAAAATTCTTTGCAATGTAATCTTTAAGCTTTTCGAAAACAATCATATTTCAATAAATCTGTAGCAGTTCCCTCGAGTAGCAATTTAAACTGCAAAGACAATATTGAGGAAGATTTATTCAAATTCTTCCGGTACACTGTTAACAGCAATCGTACAACCTAGAACGAAGCTAAATATATAACCTGCTATTATAACCTTGGCTCTCTCAAATATCCCAAAATAAAACGAAACACCTACTACACCATTCTGACTACATGATCTTGGACTCCTGAATCCAAAGCGCATAAGCCTTGAAACCAATGTACTAGCCTCTTATTGTTAGAAAAAGGCTTCAATTTACATTTCTAAGGGAATGACACATTAAAGAAAGCTCTCAAACCAATAGGTCAGAAATTTAGCTTGACGTAGACATCTCCAATTCCCCTATTTTATCTTCAAGCCCTTCTTTCAACCGCACAATCAAAGTAAGCATTAAACCTGAAAACATAGATCAAACCGAGTAAAAAAAATGCAAGTTTTAGCATGTGGGCCTTCCAAAGCATGAGAAAAGTACTAAACTATCGCAATGTTTCATCACTAAACTTCCGAATTCCCTTCATTCAAAGGCTTTCCAGTAGAAATAAAACAAAAGGATCTCCTTAAACCGACTCCATTAAGCAGTAAACTTAAAAACCACACTCAATTCGATCGCAAGCTCAAATCTTGACTTGTGGGTCTTCCAAAGCACAACAAAACAACAGACAAATGGTGCAATTTTCGGCAATAAACTTATTAATGATCGAAACAGAACCAATTCCATTCATCACTAAACTTGACAATCGCAGCCGATTCGAGCCCAAGCTCAAATTTTGACTTGTGGGTCTTCCAAAATGCAACAAAACAAGCAGTAAATGGTACAGATTTCCTCATTTCGGCATTCTTTGATACAATGGTACAGTAAAACTAAGTGGAAGGGGAAAAGAGAGAGAGAGAGAGAGAGAGAGGAGAAATTCTTACTGCTCTCAGTTCCTCTTGCTTCTCTGTGATCTGCTGTCGGTGACGAGCCTGTAGATCCAGTAGACCTGAAGATGGCATAGAAGTAAATATATGATACATATATAAATGAAGAGAGAGAGAGAGAGGGAGAGAGAGAGAGAGAGAGAGAGAGAGAGAGAGAGAGTACCAGAGCGAAGACATGGGCGGCGATAAGGACGACGACGAGGAGCGGGACCAGATCGAGGAACCACGGCCGAGGGATCGCGTCCTTCGCCATTGGCGGAGCGATCGATTGAGTGAAAGGGCTTTACTTCATCGACAAGAAGGAAAAAAAGGAAAATATATATTTTTTTTTTTGCCAGGGGGGTTTTCAGAAACACAGATCTTGCTTTATAAGGGAAATGATAAGGGCATTATAAAAAACTAAAAAAAAGAATAACGTACGTTACAAGTAAAATAATTTATTTTTCCTAATTATCAAAATATAATTTAAATATTTTAATTAAAATGTATTTTATATATATTTATATTTTAATTATAATTTATAAAAAATTAATTTAAATTTAATTATAATTTGTTATGGATATATGTGAATAAAAGAGATAGTATTCAATTATGCGGAAGAAAAATAATTTGTACGGTACAGCGGGGGACACCAAAAAAAAATTATGTAAAAAAACTGTGACACTTCCTAACAATTTATGTAATGCCTTTATCATTTGTCTTTGTAATGCACCGGTTTCAAAACTTATTATGTGTTCAAAACTTGGTCAATTGGACCTTCAACAGATGAAACAAAATGTGGTGTTTTCATTAGTGCCAAATACCAAGTAAGGTTATATTTTGATAGTTTCGAGATTTTATTTAGTGTCAGATGCAAATGGGTGAGACAAACTGTGAGATTTTTATTGTGAATTGATATTTTTTCAAACGTGTCATTTATTTCGAAAATTAATGGACATTTTGGAACATTAGCCCAACCAATATTTTCAAAATAGGCGCTTTAGTAGACGAGGTAAAATGTAACTACAACACATACTAGCCCTTGACCTCACCGATTTCATGTTTTACAGAACAAAACTTCTTTCGAAAACAAACATTTTTTGTTTTGTTTTGTTTATGAAACCTCGTTTAAGGAGGACTATTCCTATTGTTGCTCTCTTCCAAAAGCATAAGCAGCTTTACAGCTTTTAAAACTACTTTAGAAAGCAGAATTCCCTACTGATCCCAAAAGCAACCCGAACAATAAACATTATCTAACAAATAAACATAACCAAGCTATACCAAGCCCAGCCCATTTCAGAAAATTGCATTATAATAATAAAACATCTAACTGAACTCGAATGACTCTTGTGGTTACCGATGAGAGGTATAAGATCCTGGTTGGGTGACTGAAGATCAGTGGATCGAGTCACGAGGACGTATTATTCTTTCTATTTATTTGGTAGGAGTTTGGGACAGTGGGCCAACAGACGCCGGATATCTCAATTTTTTTTTTTTAAAACAGCTAAAGATTTATAAGTAATAAAATAATGTAGAAAAAATAATAAAACATCTAAAGATAATATAAGTCATAAAACAATATAGAAATTGCATTGCAATTATTTTACAATTATGAATGTCTCATGAACCATAGTATTTATACATATTTGTTCAGCATTGTGGAATTGGAAACCCTAATCCAAGAGGGAGAAAACATTTGCCATTTGAAAAAAAGCAATTGCTGGAATCAAACATGCCCATTAACAAACAAGGGCTGCATGATTTGACAAATTCAACAAAAATTTACTGGACATAGGATTCAAAAGAAGTAACATATACCCAAAAAAAAAATATCAAATTATTCTTTGTCTTTATGCTTTGCTCTACCTTTCTTAAAGTGTTTGATTTTGGCTTACAAAAAAAAAAAAAAAATTCATCATTCCCCCCTTCGCTGTTTTCAATTGGACCTGACAAAGACTATTGAAATATTGGACAATAAATCTACCTATGAAAACCTTTTTTTTTTTTTCTTGAAACATACCTTAGGTTATAATTTTATTTTTGTTGTTTGGTGTGCTATATCTATTTCAAGGAAGTATTTTCCTTAAGTGAGACCATTTTATCTGAAATGGGCTCCTTCTATTTCCCTGAAAATGAAAAAATAATTTTAAAAAAGCTATCGTTTTATTATTAGTAAGGATATAAGGAAATGCAGGACCGACCGTGAGCTCAAGGGAGGTCCGAGACGAACTTCTAAAATGGACCTCATACATAATATGAAAAAACATTAAGTAACTAAAACAAAGTTAAACATAAAAAAAATGTTATCACAAAAATCTGAACTAACAACCTCTAGGTATGTAAGTCTAATAAATTAACCATTATACCAAAACTCTATTAAATTAAAAGTGGCCCATAATAAATTTTATTCTATTATATTCTAGATATAACTATGTTGATTTTTTTTTTTTTTTATGGATTGAGCGGTCGTCCAACATATCCTGAGCCAAGTTCGCCAAGCTAAGATTAGTCTAGCAGCTCCAAATTTTGTATGATTAGAGTTGCTCTATTGTTAATATTTATCATATATAATTTTATATTTTGTACGAAAACTTAAGTGACAAGTAGAAGTATACTTCAATAGCTATTTATTTAAAAAAAAAAAACTTACTAAACTATGTCCACCGGCCCTTCTCCACTATTATTAAATGCTATTTATAAGGGCACATAAGAAGTTGATCAGGGCTAACCAGGATTAGAGCTAGCCAATGTTTGAGGAGATTTTACTTGGGCTATCCAAATATTCCAATCAGGGGGCTGTCCAAACCACACACCACCCAAACCCCAAAAATCAATCTCATTTCTAAATTTCACTCTCTCTCTTCACAAACCCTACCTTTCTTCTTCTATCCATCTTCTTCTTCTCCACCATTTTCATTCTCACATCTCCATCAAAATTCTAGTTTTCTTCTCATCATCATCATCTTCTTCTTCTTCTCCACCATTTTCATCATCACCATCTCCATCAAAATCCTAGTTTCCTTCTCTTTCCCAATTTCGATGGCACCCAAAAAATTAAATAAACCCTAAAATGTATGAAAATAAAGCTTAAATACTTCTTTCCTCACAGAGAATGCATGAAAATAAACCCTAAAATGCATATTTCACTCTATTATCAAGATTGAAATAAATAGGGCTGTAAAATGATTCAAATCGTTCGCATTCGGCTCGTGCTCGGCTCGGTCCAAGCTCGGTTTAAGCTCGTTCGTGGACTAATCGATACCGAGTTCGACCATAGGTTGTTCGACTCGATCTTGTTCGCAAACAGGCTCGAGCTCGGTTCGGTCTCTCATATTATGACTTTTTCTATATGTAATGCCTTTTTTTAATAGATAGAAATATATTTTGTCTTTGACATTTTATTTATTTTTCTGTTCTTTATATGATGGTAAATTTATGATGTAAAGAGCATAAGTAATTCAATAAAAAAAAGTCCTTAAAACTTGAGAGAAACAGTGTGATAGTATATACAACATGTCCTATAAATACTTACTACTAGGGCTGTAAAATAATACAAATTGTTCGCATTCGGCTCGGTCCAAGCCCGGCTCGAATCAAACTCGTTCGATAGTTAAGTCAAACCAAGCTTGAACACTCTTTGTTCGAGCTCGTTCGTTCGATTTCTGCCCTAGAAATAAACCCTAACATATTTTTTTCATTCGAAAATTTCGACTTTAAGACTGCCAGAAATTGTGGCAGTCCTGAAAGGAACTTGTTGTACAGCAAGTATCTTTCAGGACTGCCTCAATTTTTGGCAGTCTTCAATATGTCTAGGACTGCCAGAAATTGTGGCAGTCCTGTTGTAGAGCATGTCCCTTTCCGGACTGTCACAATTTCTGACAGTCCTCATTACTTCTAGGACTGCCAGCAATTGTGGCAGTCCTGTTGTACATCGAGTCTATTTCAAGACTGCCACAATTTTTGGCAGTCCTCAATACTTCTAAGACTGTCAGAAATTGTGACAGTCCTGATATTAACCCAATTCTTCTACAACTAGGATTTCTTCCATAGTTTTCTTCTACAACTAGGATTGCATAATTCTTCTATTAATAAAGAAAAATTGGTTAATAGACTAACAGATTAATTGATTTGATAGATTTGATAACCCAATTTCTTCTACAACTAGGGTTTCATCCATAATGCCCAAACAAGAAGAAGATAAATAAAGTAGGGTTTGGAGAAATAGATCTGAGAAATTAGAAGAGAGCAAAAAATTAAAATAAACTATGTTTGCAAAAATTGATGTTCTTGTTCTTGTTGTTTTTGTTGTTCTTGTTCTTCTTCTTCTTGTGAGGAAAGAGAGGAGAGCAAAAAAAAAAAAAAGTTGACTTATATACTCATATGTTGGCTAGTCCTAGTAATTTTTTCAATGGCAAATTTGTAAATAAATTAAAATTTACTTTTGGCTAGTCCTGATCAACTTCTTATGTGTCCTTATAAATAGGGCAAATGTTAAAGGCAACCCCCTTTTTACTAAGGGCAACCATGATCCTCTTCAATTTTTACTAAGAGCAACCTAATGTAAAGTAATTTACTAAGGGACACCAAAAGGAACAAAATAGAAGAAAAAACAAAAACAAAAAAGGGCAACCATGATCCCTCTCCCCGCCGCAACCCCATCCGCCTCCCTCCTCCCGTCGCAGTCCCCTCCGCCTCCCTCCCCTCAGAGACAGCCCCACCCCCCTCCCTCGGCGACAGCCCTTGCTCGCGTTGTTAATAAGCACCCAAAGTCTTGAGAAGTAGAAGCATTAATTTCCTGATGCATATAGGCTTTGAAGAAGAAGCCAAGCAAGGAGGAGGAGAAGGAGAATTGGAGCTCAGATTTTTTAAACATTGCATATAGGCTTCCTCTCTCTATCTCTACTCGAGTAAACATTGCATCTTGTTTCCTCCTCCTCCTCCTCAAAAGCGTGCAACTTTTGTTTCTGAGCATAAATTGGAGCTCCAATGGATGAAATCATCTACTTTTTTGTTGGGCTGCAGTCAATCGAGGAAACAAGATGCTTGCCTGCACTGTTAATAAGCACCCAGCACTACAGTCAATCGAGGACTGCAGGACTTGTCTGCAGTCCTGTCTTCATTTTGGACTGCATACAAGTCCTGCAGTCACTGTAGGTAAAAAAAAAATCTGTCAATCGAAAACTGCATGTAAGCACTGCAGTTCTGTCTTCACTTTGGACTGCAGGCAAGTCCTGCAGTCCTCGATTGACAGAAGCGGGGTGACCCTTAGTGTTTTTAAAATGGCAAACTTGTAATTTTGTTTAAAGTTTTAAGTTGGTGGCCCTTAGTAAAAAGGGGTGGTCTTTAACATTTGCCATAAATAGCCTTATTAAATTGGTAGGTGAAGATATCCCCACAAAACAAGAAAAAGGGCAAATAATAATAATAATAAATAAAACAAAGTAAAATAATAATATAAAGGACCCTCTCCTCCTTTCCCTATAAATATCCATGCGAACTAGAAGTTCTCCACTCCCCCAATTTTTCTTCTTCAACAGCACACATTCTCTCTCGATCAATCGATCGATCGAAAAATGTCTGCCAATTACGAAGGTGTCCTCCTCGGCATGGGGAACCCGCTACTCGACATCTCCTCCGTCGTCGACGAAGCGTTCCTTAACAAGTAAGCAACGATTTCACCACTTCTCTATGTAGACATGTTATTTTTTTTCTTTTCCTCGATGACGCGTTTTGTACATCTAGATCTCGTCCCCTGATCCGCTTTCGTCGGCATCTAATCGATCCGGAGGGACTGCAATTTTGTTAAAGATCACATCTTTTTTTGCGTGGGATCTAATCTAGGTCTAGATCTCTCTTGTTTATTGTGCTAGAGGTCGAAATTATGCGGCTATGTTGCTCAGATCTAGCATTTCTTTCTAATTTGGATGGTATAACCATTAAATGATCGACGTTGATGATAAAGTTGTCGATTTTGAGTAGTTTTTTGTTGGGATCACGGATTCTAGATGTGAGTAAGTTGAGGTCTGAGCTATGCTTTCATATTGTGACATTGGTCACCGGCAGATCTCGGTTTGTAAAAAATGCAGATCTGGAATAATAAACCTTCAAATCTCTAATGTTGCTCGTTCATATGTAGATCTATACTAGTATTTGTTGATTGTATAAGTATATAGAAGCAAAGGTCATTGTTTTGAGACCCGTCGGTATACGACAATAGCCAGTTTTTGTTGTGTCCAAGTGTTTTTGGAGGTTTTTGTATCGTGCCCAACATTATGCGACACATACGTGACACTGGGGTTTTGGACTTTCGGTGCTTCCTAGACTTCGGGCAAGTGACTTATGTTTGTATTTGTTTTCATTTTATTTTCATGCTTTATATAATTGGATTTTTCAGGATCTGCTTGGAAAAGGTGTTTTCACGATTTTGGGGTATTTTTGAGCCCACTGTTGATGAAGTGTGTAAATAAATCATGTTTGGTATTTTTTTTGAGGGCACTGGTTTTGGTCGGCTCAAAACCTCACAAACCGGTTGAGCAAAATTTTGGATGCCTTTATTAACACCCAAAATCGGTGGGTTTTATTATCTTATTTCATTTATATTCTCACCAACAAAATATAATTTTAGGGTCTGCTTGGTAACGGTGTTTTCACCGGTTTTGGGTGTTTTTGAACCGACCGTTTATAAAAAATCCTGCTTGTTATTTTTTTTGAGGCACTGGTTTTGGTCGGCTCAAAAACCTCCCAAAATCGGTGTAATGTATTTTTGGGTGACTTTATAAACACCCCAAATCGGTGGGTTTTGAGCGGCTCTGTTTTTTATTCCATTTATATCCTCACAAAAATATATATAATTATAATTACTGATACCCTTCCCCATTTAATCTATTCGTGTAAAAAACTTTCAGAACCGCTCGTTAGTGAATTACCAAGCATGGATTGGACTGCTTTAAAAGCCGCTACTTAAAAACCATCCAAAACCGGACCCCTTAGAACCGCTCATAACCGGTACTCTAAAAACACCTCATAACCGCTACCCCTACAATTGCCAAGCAGACCCTTAACTCCTAATTATAATACCCTACCGTAATTACTCTTTCTCATATATGTTTCGCTTCTATTTCCTCGCTACTTCCTCCAGTGAGTTTTTAAAATCTTATTTTTCGATAGTCTATTATATCTTCATCCAGACGATCATTCTTATAAATTCTTAATCCATCTATATTACTGATTTCATGGCAAATTTATCTAGATTGTTATAAATAATGAGTTTGCCATGAGGCTGCCTCAATTGAGAATCCTTAACACTATATCATACACACTCATAAAGACATCTCCAAGAATCTTGTATCAAGCAAGACTTCGACATCCGAAATAAAACTTTTGAAAACCTTTTGTTCATATATGGACATATAGGTAATTTTATTCTTGTAAACAACTTTCAGAAGCGCTCGTTAATAAATTACGAAGCATGTCTTGACTGGTTTAAAAGCCGCTACTTAAAACCACAAAACCATACTCCTTGTAACCGGTACTCTAAAAACACCTCATAACTGCTACCCAACAATTGCCAAATAGACACTTAGTCTTTTTCATGTTTTATATAAAGATCAAATGGTTATTTAAATTATTACTTGTTGTAATGTTCCTAATGAAGTCTATAGTTGAAATTTGTCCATCTACAGAATACAGCAACCTGAACTAAATTGAATCATGCCACTTTAACATAAGTCATATGGGTTGTATGCTATGTTGCATTGACATGAATACACACAGCACTATACAAACGGAGACGCCATCTATTTTGGTGTGTCATTATGTATTTTGGAGTTTTTTGTGTTAGGACCAATACATATCCGACATGGGCATCGCCTGTTTCTTTTGAAATAACTATACTTCCTAGGGTGTATTTCAATGTGGCTGTAAATTTGTCGCCTTCCCCTTTTTATGACAATTTTGTAGCCTTGAGGAGTTTGGAGCCTTAACCTTGGTTGGACGAACTTGAATTTTGTCCAACATTTTTACTACCTTTGGAGTAGCCTTCTAATGTTAAGCCGCTCCCTTGTCCAGTGTTTTATATGCTGGGAATTTGGCATCGTCACAGAGGTTTAATGTTAGGTTGATAACTTATTTAAGCTGATCAATCATTCGTAGAATCCTCCCATTGTGGAGATTTGCTTATATCTGGTCCCATATTGATGCGAAAAAAATGTTTGATGCTATGGTAAGGTTGTATGTCATACCAGACTATTACATCGTTATTATTGTTATTTTTTACATTATAGTTTAAAGGCCAGTCTGGTACCAAGAATTTTTGGCTAGAACATGCAAGAAATTGAGGCCATTGGGTTTTCCTTAATCTCTTTGCTGCCAAGAATATTAGGGGAAAAAGGGAAGATACGATCTGGTTTTCAGGGTCAATGTCTCCTTGCCAACTCACTTTTCCTTTAGCGACTTCCTTGATTGGAGAGGAGGAAGTTGGCATAATCTTTGTCCTTTCTGTGGGTTCCAAAGTCCAAGTTGCTCCGACCAAACTGGAGAAGTCAAGGAACTTTTGGGAATTGGGAGAATAACTCATGGAACTTGTGGTAGGGCCCACCACATAGGTCTTCCAAGTTCCAACTTCTACAAGTTTTGTGACTTTTTGGCACCAAACACACTCTAACATTATACATATTTCCTTTCTCAAAACATTATATGTATAGCAATAGTGTTAAGGTTGTTGCTTCTTAAGATGTTATGATGTCTTTCACATGTTTTGGCACGCCTTTTTGGATCACCTTGGTTCTCTTGAGAAACATGTTCTTGCAAATACGAATCTGCATAGTGCATATTGGCATCTCCTAATATAGTAAATATTTGTTATGGACACTATTTTTATCATTCGAGTTTAAATATTGACATTGTTTCATAATTTCAGATACTCTAAATAGACTATAATTAAGTTATATTCTTAGCACGTACTTATTCTCTTCTTTCTTCCAGATATGATGTCAAGCTTAACAATGCAATTCTTGCCGAAGACAAACATAAGCCCATGTAAGTTTGTTCTACTATAAATTTACTGTGACACGTTATATTTGTAGTATAACTTTGGGTTAAGGTGGATAGTTTTGGTTTATTTTAAATTTTAAATTATCCATTTATGTTATTCTTATATCAGTAGTATGACTATGGATCATACTAATTTATTTGTTTATTATCATTACTTTTATTCTTTCGGGTGTTTGTCAATTACAATATTAATGTCTTTGCAGGTATGATGAGTTGGCTTCAAACTACAATGTTGAATATATTGCTGGAGGTATGTTTAATGAAACTATTTTATCGAACTGTTTGAGTTGTAGAATATGTGGTTATTGCTATGATACATGTCATTTTATCTTCTGCTTATATCTACAGGCGCAACTCAAAATTCGATCAGGGTAGCCCAGGTGTGTATGGTATTATATTTTAAACTTTAGGTATCAATATCAAGTTCAATGGTAGGATTTATTATTTTGTTATTTTGCAGTGGATGCTTCAAATTCCTGGTGCAACTAGTTATATGGGTTGCATTGGGAAGGACAAGTTTGGAGAAGAAATGAAGAAAAAATCAACAGCTGGAGGTGTTAATGTGAGTCCTATGCTTTATCTTCTTTAGCTTATCCTCTCTCTTTTTTTAGCTTATCCTCAATGCTCAGGAAATCGACCATTTGTTAAATATGGATGATCTCAAGTAAATGTGATGTGGTGGTCAAACAGGTTCACTATTATGAGGTCGACGAACCAACGGGCACATGTGCTGTCTGTGTTGTTGGTGGTGAAAGGTAAGTTTTTTTTTTTATATATGATTTGGTGCAATTCGATTTACTTGTTTCACTATATAGATGCTTAGACCAGTCATGTGGTTCATGCAATAGCTTGTTGGTCAAGTTCTAGGTATGTTAAACCAGAGATGAGAACAGCATGTCTTAAACAATAATGGATTTCTTAAACAGCATATAAATGCCTACTATCACATCATAGCAGCATGTCTTAAATAGTAATGCATCTCTCTCACAATATGCACCAATCAAGTAATACAAGGTCTTATCTAAAGTGTCAATATTGCTGATCATTCTTTGACTGACCTCCACTAAAGAATCTCACTGCCAAATATTTTCTTTCCGACATTTGTTATAGGAAGCGTTAAAGGAAACACCTGACGAATTATTAGATTAAGTTGTAATTAGTTAACGAATTGAGTTTGAGTTCAGAAGTCAACTTACAACTAGCAAATGGTATCAGAATGTGAATCGGTCATGTAGGTAGATTTGGGGTTTGGTACAGTTGTAACTGGTCAGGAATTTTCTGGTCAAATTCCATACAACTAACAAATGGTATCAGAATGTGAATTGGTCATGTAGGTAGATTTGGGGTTTGGTACAGTTGTAACTGGTTAGGAATTTTCTGGTCAAATTCCATACAACTAACAAATGGTATCAGAATGTGAATTGGTCATGTAGGGAGATTTTGGGGTTTGGCTCAGTTGTAACTGATCTGGAATTTTCTGGTCAAATCTCATGGTGCTCAAACAATTCCAATAGAGGAGAAAAAAAATTATTTCACTCGATTGGCTAGTGCCTTACATCTTTTCCAATTGGCTGAGTTGGCAGTGAAGTGAGAGAGAAGAATGCACTAAATAAGGGATGTTAACTCATCTTCATTGCTGTCAATTCAACCGATTGGAGAACATTAATGCTATAGGCGAATGAGTAAAAGGAATTTTCTGGTCAAATTCCATACAACTAACAAATGGTATCAGAATGTGAATTGGTCATGTAGGTAGATTTTGGGGTTTGGCTCAGTTGTAACTGATCTGGAATTTTCTGGTCAAATCTCATGGTGCTCAAACAATTCCAATAGAGGAGAAAAAAAAATTATTTCACTCGATTGGCTAGTGCCTTACATCTTTTCCAATTGGCTGAGTTGGCAGTGAAGTGAGAGAGAAGAATGCACTAAATAAGGGATGTTAACTCATCTTCATTGCTGTCAATTCAACCGATTGGAGAACATTAATGCTATAGGAATGAGTAAAAGGGTCACCTTTTGTTGTTTATGTCAGTTGGAAAGCCCCACGTCCGGCAAAAAGGTGAAATGAAAGAGAATAGAAAAAGAAAGATTCTTGTGGGTAGTATGGAATAGGGGCACACATGCCTAAAGAACATAGGAAATATAAACAGTTCATATCCCTCAAAGCACCCTTAACATTAATGTTGAGCTCATCTTGAGATATCAAGAAGCTAGCATGTCTTCTTTAACTAAGTTGTCCATATTGCTTTAGTTATGAAGGTGGGCAATAATTAATATCTTTATAGGTGTCTGGTGGAGTTTTGATGAATTACGTATGATATGACAATCATCCACACGTTGGGCTATTCTATTTTCAGTTCAAAACATAAGTCTGAATCTCATATCAAATACTTCCATTTCTGCATCCATACTTCTCTATAACCTGCAAATCAAAGGCTATCGAGTGTTAATCATTGTGCAGTCGGAACACCTTTCGGAGACATACCTCACACTTTATTGTATAACTGTATTTTTTTTTTTTTTTTTACGTTTTTAAGTTTGCTTTCCCAATTGTAATTTCATTAATACTTCATATTATTTATTTCAATATTCTTGCTATTTGAATCTTTGATAGCTTACAGTGATATCTTTTCTGTGATAAACAGGTCCCTAATTGCCAACTTATCTGCAGCAAATTGTTACAAATCAGAACATTTAAAGAGACCAGAAAATTGGGCATTAGGTAATTATTTCTTTTTACATCTCACTTCAAGGAAATGTTAGATTGCAGTCTGCCAATTCTGTGTTTTGGATCAAGTAATCTTGTACTAATTGGAGGGGATAAGACTCCAAACGTCCGGAAGATGCTTGTATACTGAGATGGTTGGTGGGATACTGTATTCCTAAGTATAATGTTTTCCAATGATTCCTACATTCTTAATACTTGTTTGTTGCTAGAGTGTCTTAATATATCCCCTTTTGGAGGAAAGGCAGGAGGCTTTATACGAAGAGTTAATCTATCACCAGATATAGATCTATTCTGCAACCTTGTTGATGAGGAGTAACTCAAGTTTCATACCAAATGAGATCTCTGCATGTGAATTAGAAGACCTGAAAAAACTATAAGAGTTGAGAACTAACTATACACCGAAGTAGATGAAATAATGAAAATTTTGGACTGGAAATACTCTCTCTCCGCACACACAATAAGATATTATGATATTATTCATCTAAGTTTTGTATATCAGTAAGTTTTATTTTTTCCAAGCATATCTTTAGTCGGTTTTTCAGTATTGCCTTATCGCTTGCATAGTTGGTTGTTGATGAAGACAAGTATATAGTAGTTCACTACTTTGGATTTTTGGACAAAAAGGAGCTTAATATATGTCTCAAAACTTCTAAAATTGGTAATTTATTACCTGGAACCAGAATTTAACGACGAAATGCACTGAAACTTTCCTGTATAATATTACTACTGTTAATTAGAATGTAATGTTATCCTAATCAATGATTTCTAAAATCCATATCAAATCTCGTTAACATGTTAATAGTTGTTAGTTTGCTTTCTCAAATAAAATCAAAATTATATGTTCATTTGAGGAAACGAAATTTATTTGTTAATGTTCACACTTATGGTAATACTTTCTTGACAGTTGAGAAGGCAAAGTTCATATATATTGCCGGATTCTTCCTCACAGTATCTGTAGACTCTATTTTACTCGTAGCTGAGCATGCAGTTGCAAAGAACAAGGTACATATTCTTGTGACTATCTTGAGTTTGTCATCCCTGCCTCCGCTAGAGATTCGTCCTTAGGAGTAAGATCCCTTTTATTTGCAGGTGTTCGCAATGAACCTCTCCGCTCCTTTCATTTGCGAGTTTTTCCGAGATGCTCAAGAAAAGACTTTACCGTAAGTATTTATAGAACTAATTTAAATTGTAGGAATATTTGATGGGTTGGCCCATCGGGCTAAGCATTTCCCCATATTAAATGGGATTAGTATCATCCAAGACCAGAATCTTACTAATCAGATGGTTTCTCTCAAATAATTACATTTTGGTTAGAAGCTATAGGAAAAATTAAATTTATTATATTGTTTTACAAAACTCAGATACTGCGATTATGTCTTTGGGAATGAGACGGAAGCAAAGATCTTCTCAAAAGTCCGTGGTTGGGAGGTATTGATCGTTAGATGCCTATAACTGTTTGCAGTATTACTTTTATGCTTATTTGGTGTCCATGTATCTTTGTTTGTTTTAGACTGAAAGTATTGAGGAGATTGCATTGAAGATATCAGCGTTGCCCAAGGCATCAGGAACACACAAGAGGGTTACTGTTATTACCCAAGGTGCTGATCCAACAGTTGTGGCTGAGGATGGGAAGGTGAGTGATTTCCATGATTGTTAGATTGTTGCAAGATCATCTGTTTCTTTTCAATCCTTTTTCCAAATCATGGCTGGAAGTAAATATAACCTTTGTCGGTGACGAAAGAACTAAATCAAATTCTAAAAGGAAAATTCTAAAGGTACATCAAAAATTATTTAAGCTAGCCCAAACTTTTTTTTAATTATTTACAAGTTTGCACCGAAAAGTTGCTTCAGGCTAGCCCTTTTTTTTTTTTCCAAGATTGTCAAAAAATTTGACAGTCCTTATTGGAAGGACTGTCAAAAATTTGACAGTTCTTTCTATTGGAAGGACTATCAAATATTTCGACAATCCTAATTTTTTAGAAGTGTAAAAAAAACTGACAGTCCTTCCAAATATTTCGATAGTCCTAATTTTTTAGGACTGTCAAATATTCAAACTGTCCAGATGATGGTGATGATGGATGCGGTGGTTGTGGTAGTAACAAAGAGGAGCTAGGCGACGAAGGCGAGGAGAGGGTTGTTGCTGTAGCTCAGCGGGGTTGCCGGTGGAGGCGTTGGTGTAGAGGAGCTAGCCGTCATAGCCGCGTGAGGAGGAGCGGGGAACCGCAGTCGCGGAGGAGCGGCAACTGCGGACGGCGGGGTCACGCCAGAGGGAGTTGAGGCGGCGGAAGAGCTCGCGGACGAGGTCGTAGTGGCCGCTGGCGGCAATAGGGGAGGCGTACTCAGCCTTGGCTAGCACCAAGTAATTTGGGATGTGGGCATCCCCAAAGAAAAACTTGGGTTGCCCTAAGTAAATATTGGGTCAGCTTGGGTAGCACCAACTAATGAGCTGTTCTAACTAAAAAATGAAGTGCCTATAGAATTTTCCATTCTAAAATTACTAATATAAGAACTGCTTATGGGTACTTCGAGTGGTTAATATAGGGATTGTTTTTGTTTTGTGCAGGTAACAACCTTCCCCGTGATCTTGTTACCAAAGGAGAAGCTGATTGATACAAATGGAGCAGGTATTGATCATCAAATAATATTCTTTACTTTTTTTTTCCTTTTTTTGTGGGCGTTAATCTATGATCACATGGGCGACTTCTTTTATTCCTTGAATGCCTGCTTCTCATTTTTTCTGTGAATAATTGCTCTAGAATCTGTATTATGTTTGAATAGGTGATTCATTGTGGGAGGATTTTTGTCTCAACTGGTCAAAGAGAAGAGCATAGCGGACTGTGTGAAAGCTGGACATTACGCAGCAAATGTTGTGATCCAAAGGTCGGGCTGCACTTTCCCAGAGAAACCTGACTTCGAGTAAAGGCTCGGCGGATAATACTAATAAATAAGGAGCATGAACCAGATGCAAGGGGAGGCTAGTTAATTCACATTTTCTGCAAATTTTAGTTTTACTCCATTTTGTCAGGTCAGGGTTTTCTAGTTGGATATTACTATTTTGCTTTGGCAGGGATGTGGTGCTAGCTATAGCAGGTTTCTGTTGTAATGTTGTTGAGGATTGAGTTATATTAATGATTAAAATGTGAGGTACTTTTGTTATAATATTACTAGCTGTCATCTCTCTATAGCTGCCCAGTTTTCTGTACATGAGATTGTCGAACTCATATGAATCATAGTGCAAATGTGCTAGGTGCACTCAGGGAATCTATGATATATGCAACATTGCTATTTATGCATGTTGATCCTGGCCCTGACTTGAGGATTTGTCCAATGATTAGTCTGAAGGTTTTGTTACAAATACACATATTTATTAGTAGCAATGGCACGGAGAAGATAACTGAAGGAAAAGAAATTTTGGTTTTCGATACGACATGGCAAAGGACTCCAATGACAAATTCAGCAAATGTAATCGATTATACGGAGACAGCTGAATATTGCACAATTCAAATAACAAGCAAAATTGTAAAATCATGATCTGCAAGAGTATGAACAAGCTTTGAATCGATTTAGTGGACTCGCTGGCAAAGTTGTTTCTCGAGGAAACTCACGAAATAATTTTTGGCAAATGTTAAAGGCCACCCCTTTTTTACTAAGGACAACTATGCCTTTGTATTTTTTTTTACTAAGAGCAACCTAAAGTTTACAAGTTTACTAAGGGCAACCATGGCTGGTCTCTCTCTTCCTCTCCTCGAGCTCCTCCTCGAACTCTTCCGCCTCCTCGAGCTCCTCCTCCGCCTCCTCGAGCTCCTCGCATCAGTACGAAAGAGAAGATTAGATCTCTCGGCTACGTCGACTTCGGCGTCCAACGCCGCCAACCCGCCTCCATCACCACCTATCCTCAGCCCTCTCTTCCTTCTCCAGATCCACCACCCACTCTCCTCTCTCTCTCTCTCTCTCTCTCTCTCTCTCTCTCTCTGCTGTTCGGATCGTCGAGATGTCGGAGAATTCTCGGCGGCGCTTCGGCTGACCGATATGAACGATTTCATATCCCCATCTCAGGACTGCATAGTCTCCTTGAAGAAGACCACCAAACCCAACAACAACGACGACGACGATTCTCTTCTGGTATCAAAACCCTCCGTCGCCTCCTTCCGCAGTATCCGTCGCCTCCGCCTCCGCCGCCCCCTTCCGCAGCCCCCTCCGCAGCACCCTCCTCCTCATCATCATCATCCTCCCACAGCCCCCTCCGCAACACCTCCGCCTCCCACCACCTTCCACAGCAACCTACAGTGACTGCAGGGCTTGCCTGCAGTCCTGTCTTCACTTTGGACTGCAGGCAAGTCCTGCAGTCACTGTAACTTGAAAATTTTAAAAAAATCTAGGACTGCAGGCAAGCACTGCAGTCCTGTGTTCACTTTGGACTGCAGTCAAGTCCTGCAGTCCGCGATTGACAGAAGCGGGGTGGCCCTTAGTGTTTTCAAAATGGCAAACTTGTAATTTTTTAAAAATTTTAAGTTGGTGGCCCTTAGTAAAAAGGGGGTGGCCTTTAACATTTGCCTAATAAATCTATGCATTATGTTAGCAGAAAAAAAAGGAGAAATTTATGAAATGCCCAAAAAACGAAAAAGTTTTATGAAAAATCCACCGCACAATAACATTTCATCGCGTGCCCAGAATTAGCAAAAAATATATAAAGAGGGTTCCGAATGACCTTTTTGCCCTTCCTTCTAATTTATTGAAAACGCCCACGAAACTACTCTTAAAAAAACGTTTCGATACTTCATCTTCTTCCATACGCTGCTCACTTTCGAATCTAGGTTTTCTCCTCAAAAATCTTCAAAAACTCGTCAGAAAATTTCGGAAAGACCGAGACAAACGACAAAAGTGCTAAAACGGAGGTCCAAACATCATTTTTTACGATTCTAAAATTTTGGAAGGTCGTCTAACGAAGAAGCTGTTACTTTCAGGCTCCTCGAAGATACGCTCATTTTGGGACAAACCGGTCCTCGTTTCGACCTCCCAGTCAGAAGTTATGGCCCTTCAAATTTTCAACTGACCATAAAATGCAGGAGAATGGTCATTCTCCGTGTTAGAACACGAAAAATGTTAATTTCGCATGAGGGTGGCCATTCTCTGTGTTAGTAACACGGAGAATGTCATTCTCCGTCTTAATTTATACGGAGAATAGTCATTCTCTGTGTTAGTAACACGGAGAATGGCATTCTTTGTCTTAATTTACACGGAGAATGGCCATTCTCCGTGCTAAATTACACAGAGAATGGTCATTCTCCGTCTTAATTTACACGGAGAATGGTCATTCTCCGTGTAATTTAGCACGGAGAATGGTCATTACAGTGTTAAAACGCAGGAGAATGGCCATTCTCCGTATTAGAAACACGGAGAATGCCATTCTCCATGTTAAATAAAACGGAGAATGCCATTCTCCGTGTTAAATAAAACGGAGAATGACCATTCTCCGTATAATTTAGCACGAAGAATGGTCATTCCAGTGTTAAAACGCAGGAGAATGGCCATTCTCCGTGTTAGAAACACGGAGAATGCCATTCTCCGTGTTAAATAAAACGGAGAATTGCATTCTCTCTTAATTAAAACGGAGAATGACATTCTCCGTGTTAATTTACACGGAGAATGGTTATTCCCGTGTTAAAACGTAGGAAAATGACCATTCTCCGTGTAATTTAGTACGGAGAATGACATTCTCCGTTTCTAAATTACACGGAGAATGGCCATTCTCCGTGCTAAATGACACGGAGAAGGTCATTCAAATGTTAAAACACAGGAGAATGGTCATTCTCCGTGTTAGACACGGAGAATGCCATTCAACACGGAGAATGACATTCTCCTTGTTAAAAATGCAGGAGAATGACTATTCTTCGTGTGATATCGACGGAGAACAGTTGACAGAAACCTAATTTTTTATTTTTTTTGTTTTGTGGAAAAAAATTTGACATGAATAAAGATTCAAGAGTTTTCGTTCTTCTTTCAAAACGATGCTAACTCTTATGGAAAAGAAGAAGATATTCTCTCCATAATTGACCTAATTGTCGGAGAAGAAGAAGAAGAAGAAGAAGAAGAAGAAGATGAGCGATGATCGGAGTTCGACTGAAAAAAAAGCATGGTAAACTACGAACGATCTTTGCGATCTCTGCTGAAGATGAGAGCAATGGAATTCAGATCTCTCGTGAAGAAGAAGAAGAAAGAATCGCAATCCAGATCTGAGTTTGTGCAGAGGGGTAGTTATGGTATTAATTTTGTAAACAAAACATCTAAAGGAAATCTTGGAATACTTAACGTGGAAATATATAATTCTGGACATTTCATAAAACCCATCATGCGGGTGGATTTTTCATAAAAACCAACCTCGAAATTGGATTTCTCAGCAATTTCCAAAAAAAAAAAACCCTCAGATTCATATAACAGCTAAAAACAAGTGAAACAACATAACACCACCCTACGACTCAACAAGTGTTTCTTCGCGCAATCTTTTGGAGTATAATAGTATATGCCATTACAAGATGAAGAAGGCTTCAATTTGCAACACCATGACACAAAATATTATTATTGATCGCGGAAACCACGTTCATTACAAAATTGTTACAAGCCTCTTAGCACATATCTAAAAGAACATTACATAATACCTTGAAGTGGTCTATACCACATTAGCACATTTTCCATGCTCTCTTTTTCTAGAAAGGTCTTTTGCAAGGTCTTAAACCTTCAATATTGCTCTCAGATTCAGCTTCCTCTTCCTGCAAGAAACAGAAAAATGGATTATTCATACAGCAAAGTAGTCCAATTCCTATATGATACATTTGGAATCCATCTTTTACTCCTATCCTGTTAGATCTAGCAAGCGAAGTTTGTACCGGGCCAGGTTGAGAAGCCAAAACTTTTATTTGCATGCTATTCATCTAAAGTTATACTACACGAATAATGGAAATATTCAGTGCATTAAAGAAATTCTGGTCATAAAAAGGGACAAAGCATATGAATGAGTTATAAGAAGAATAATCCCATAAAGGGAAAATAACAATTGCGACAAAGCATCAGCAAGATCATCATCCAAGTGTCAACTATGGTCCTATGACACCTGCTAGAATTGACAAAGTTTATCGCAGTCCTCTACGCTCCTGCTAAATTCCTTCAGCAGTATTTAGAAACAAGTTCCAATGGCCGGTAATTCCAGAAATATATTAAGGAACCTCTTGATTTTCGTAATGCTTCAAGTGTATTTTCTACAGTCAGAAAAAATATTTTCAAGAGAGAGCTTCCATCAATAACTGTTTAAAAAATGGTTAACCAGATCTATAGTAATAATTTTGTACAACTGATAAAAAAGAAATTGGCAATCATAGAAGCTTATAATTTTGTTCTCAAATAAAATGAAATATGGAAGATATTTAGCTCAGAATCTTGTATAGACCATAAGTCTAGTATTAATGCATAAACATTTCAAATTTCGATACCTTTTCTGCTCTGTTTCCATCTGCTTCTTGTCGTACTTGCACTGATGAAGATCCAATCAGAGTTGTGGCTTGGTAAAATCAAGCTCATGTTGATTGTGCCATATGATGAAGAAAAGCATGAAGTTGGGACAGCGCATGAAGTCTCACTTGTGCTTCTTTTCTTAGTAGATGAGGATTCTGCTGTAGACAGCAAGTCCCCTTCGCCCATCTTCGACGTCTCAATCTTGTCTTGATAATTGTTCGCTTCGACTTCAGTTGGTCTCTTACCACTAACCTTCTTTAGTCCCTTCTCACACAAACTGGAGTTGACATATTGAACAGAAGGCACCCTTTGATCAAGAGAAGAAGTACACACTGATAATTCTTCTTCACGACCACCTTTGGGATGTCCAACATTTTCATGCCAACCAAATTGTCGGCAACCACTTCTTCTGATCCATTAAGCTTGCAGCTCGTGCGCTCTGTCCAATTCCCACATTGTTGCCACGCATCATCAGGCGTTCCCTTGCTGTATCTATGTCGACAATGGGTCTCGGGTAGTTTGATCCTAGCTCGACTCCGGCGGCTTTGAGTACAGCTAGGAGCATTCCATGGATGGTGTATCCATTCAGTGGGAAGTCTTGCAAGTTCAGGAAGCCAAGTTCTCACATATTCACCGTCTGGATCAAACTTGCTACCTTGAGCCTATTACCATAATAACAAAGTACGAATTTTCCATTATTATTACAAGAAGAAAACCTTTATCCCAAGCTTTTGGGGTCGGCTATGACTATTCCATAATCGTGACAAAGATATACCCAAAGTAGCTCATTTTGTAAACAGTGATAATAAAGAATCATCCATAATCTAGGAGATACCTATGGACGAATAAAGCAAGAATTTTGGGAATAACAAAATCTTTTTAAATGACAATCAATTTTTTTTTTGTAAGGCGGCTCTTTAAGTACTCAAGTATCAAACAATGAGTTATAGGGTTCAGACTTCAGGGCTTTAAATCCTAACAATTGTGACTCAGATTATTTGCAGGAACTTCGTGTTTACGTTCATAAACCTTGTCCCAGATCTACTCTTTTCAAAATTTGGGCCGGCTATGAACATAAGAAAGCACCATAAAGGATTTAACAAAGTTTTTTATGACCGGCTATCCATATGACATCCACACTGTATGTGGTGTCAAATTCTTAGCCAAGGGAGCTATGAGCATGAAAGGGCATGCCATAAAACCTAGGCGGCCAATTGGCACTTAACAGGTAGGTAGGCCTACCTTTTGGAATGCACTTTAAGCTCATTCAACCATGGAGCACTCTCCTAAGTTACCTTAAACTATAAATTGTCCATAGGAAGAGAGAAGATGATACATTTTGATATAGGGAATTGTGTTTGTCTATACGACACATTAAGCGTGAAAAGGAATGACAATACCATTCATGTTCTACAAACATCCATCAACATAAAAATAGAGATTCGTCTATCCCTGTTAGCTTATAATATCCAAAATAGAGCCTCGAGGCATCCATTTTTTCCTCAATTTGTTTCGTATCAAGAAGATGGAAATGGATGAGGAAAACTGATATAGATTCAACCACAACTAGTAACTAATCAATGTCCACTTAAGTTTGACGTAAATGGCTAAAAGAAAAACCCTCCTTTAAACTTATTTTCCTACAGAGCGGACAAGCCCATACTACCATAGAAAAGCATCAAACACGATGTTTTAAACGAATATTTAGCTCAACAAACATAGTTACTATTACATGTTGTCTCAACTTCCATTTAACAAAAAGATTTCCAAAGAAAACTTATGATTGATATAGTTTCGTAAATTATCACTAATGGTATTTGAAATGATATTTTACAGTATGACACCTTCATTAAAGAAAGAGCATTTAACAAGCAGAGAGTCAGGTTTCAAGTTGAAGGATTGATCATGCAACTGTAACCAGCAATAAAGCATAGGGTTAGAGAATCTACCTCTGGACTATCTAGACGATTTAGCTCGTGCCCATCAGGTAAGCTGCCTGATATATATTGCCAACCAAGGATGTCACATTCCAAGTCAGTCCAACAGTGTGTCCCAGAAATATTTCATTCCCCATGCCCATGGGAGAAGCAGAAACTTAACACAGAAACTGGCGGTTATAACCCGAATTCGGTTGTGCATCCAGCCTGTAGCCCAAAGTTCTCTCATACCTGCATCACCAATGGGTAACCCGTCCTACCCTGCCTCCAACATTTGAAATGACTGTCATCAGCACGCCAGGGATAGTGCTTCAAGTTGCCAAGCAACGACCTTTCATGCGTGAAAGGAAAATTGAAACATAAATAGCGTGAATATTCACGAAGACCGATGGATCGGAGAAAGAGACTGGCACTCTCTTCTGCGCCGGAGTTCCCTTCTTTTGCCCATGCATCTGCTTCAATCGCACAGATTGATAGATTTTTCTTACACTGATTTCACCAAAATGGAGATATGGTGACAAGAACGATGTCGTGGTGCCCTCTACTTTCATTCTTTTTTTTGAATAGTCTATTAGATTATCTTCGATAAATTCAGTTAGCACCTTGTCTGCATTGCTCCAGCCTGGGGACCATCCCCTGCCTAACAATGCGTTACTTGATTTTTCGGAGTCATTTTCTAGACAAAGCTCTTCTATGGAATGGATCTGAACATTTTCTGTACCTAGAACAAGCAAAACATTTTTATGTAGGCTTAAGCAATCTAAAGTTGATTCCTCTAAAACGAGTACATTTAATAATAGAGTTAATTGCCCAAATGGTGCCGAGTAATGTCATGGTCGCCATTTTGGTGATCGAACTTTTTTTAATTAATTTGGTACATAAGCTTTACATTTTGGTTTAAAGAGTGCATGAACAAAATTTTGTTGGTATTTTGGATGAAAATCGTTAAAAATGAACATGTGATTGTCACGTGCCTTACCTTTAGGATTATTTTTGTCATGATCAGCCGATACGTCGGATATAATTGATTGTAGACCGTCATTTTGTACTCGACAAAACATATTTGTTTATGTAGAATTTCTTCGAACACCAATATTCTTAGTCGTAAAACAAAAAAATATGACAAAATAACTATGAAAATAAGGCACGTGACCATCATATGTCCATTTTTATTGATTTTCATCCAAATTACCAACAGAATCTAGTTCAGGCGCTCTTTAAACCAAAATGCAAAACTTAGATATCAAATTAACCCAAAAAAAGTTCGCTCACCAAAACGGAAACCATACATTCTTCAGGCACCATTTGATAATTAACTCTTAAAATATGCAAACTTTATGCGTGTACGTGATATACTAGATAAGTAACAAGAAACTTTTGAGGACAAACAAAATGACTAGTTACCTAGCAACACCTAATATCAATTTAAGAATTTAAAACCAAGTGAAGTACCTATTGCCAGAATTATACCTTTAGGGGGTACCAACTTCCAGGGAAGAAGAAGTGATGTAGGTTCAATTGGCAAGTTCATGCACTTGGCCCAGTATGCTTCAAAGGTTGTAAATGCGACCCCTGTTTCATCGTAAACTTCCCATGGCTCATACAAGAGATCTCCATTGAAGCCTTGCACAGTAATACCAAGGTCCACCAGTTGACTTTTGACTTTATGGTCTCGCACAAGAGAAACAGGATCTGTGACAAAGTTGAGTTGATTATAACAGAAAACCAATTTGGTAAAATACATAGGCATTGCTATCATTCACAGTGTCCACTCGACTTTTACTCAGCTCCGCGTGACTGTTGCCAGATCTGGATTGAGAGACCGTGATGAGTTCAAAGTTGAGCTGTTGGGGTCGATGGATGCTCCCGCAGGCAACTGACCATGTGGGAAAAGAGGCTACATTGCGAATGATGAGATTTATGAGGAAAAGAAAAAGAACGGATGGCTAGGATGATGGTGATGGAGAGCCAACGGCTAGTATTACCCTTCTCTGATACAAAGATGAATAGGAGTCTAGCGGTCACCACACTGATACTGATGCCGACTGAAAGATGGATAGAGTTCAATAAATGTTATAAAGTGACTTCCGAATGCACCTGGTCTATGGCTGGTTTACCAATTAATGGGAGTATACTTAATTCATAATTACGAGATCATCTGGAAATTCTGCTTAACCAACCAGCCCATTTATCAGATTTTACACGCCCAATTAACCATTGATCTCTGAATTTTAGAACACTGGTTTTCATCACATATAAATACCATCGGAATTGGTTCAGAACAGTATAAATACATCATCCCATGACATTTCCCGCATTTCACTATATAACTATTGCTTGTACTTTTCGAAGATCACGGACACTATTTGTTTTCCACCTATCATTTACACATTATAAATTGGCTTATTCAACTATTGTTAGACACTTCTTGGATGTATCCACAATTATAATTTTTCTAAGTTCTTGTAATGCTTCAATCAATAAGGTTTCTCTTCAATTTGAAGTAAATGGCTATACTTATAATTAAAAGAAAGAACAAGGAGAAGGAGATGTGATTTATTGCTAATATAAAGTGGTGATATGAATCATCATTTTTTGGGTGAGAACAAGGCTATTTATTTTACTGTGCCTCCCTAGATATCGACCCAGGACCTCTCTTTCCTTATCAAAGGCCTCAAACGTTGAGTTGCCAACCTTTGGCTATGGTATCGCATCTTTTAAGATATCACAAATCTCAATTTATTACTCGTAGTATTTCATAATCTAATTGAAAAGATATGTTTCTATCCTTTCCTAAACTTGTGTAATTTACTAATATGTCCTAGTCTTGTATGTTTCTTGTCCTATCAGAATCAACATGTTTGAGTCTTCATAACATGGGTCACAAATTATGAAAATATTCATATAGTTAGCAAATTGTGCACTATGAACCAAGGTTCGAAATATTGGTTAGGGACGGTTTTGGACCCTTCTATGAGTATCCGTATCGGTGGTTTCGGCAGTTTCGATTATTTCGAATTGGAGAATCGGGTTGTTCGTTTCAGAAAGCCAAAAATGATTAAAAAACTAAAAAATATTTGATATATTTAGACATAATTTATATATTATATGTTGTTTCTTGTTCGTTTTAAATGGAATAATGTTGATGTGGATGAATGTTGTGAATTTATAGATATACAACTTCGACAAATAATAATGGTTACAAGTTATCAATAAGGAATGATATCGATATACTGTAATATTGTTAGTGGACCATTGTGTTGACACTGTTATTCCATTTTTTTTTTATCTTGCTCATGCAATTTTCCTCTATCGACTATACTAGGAAAGAGACCCTCAACGTCGGTATTGGCCAATATCGGTATCCATCGGTATCAGACTGAGATCGAAACATGCCAAAATCGTATCATACCAGGCAATATTGCGAACTACGCTACGAACCTTCTAGTGGCCTTGAGGAGAATGGTTGCAATTTATGTGTTGAAAGTAAACAAACTTTTAACAAATTATTGTAATTGCCTCTAATGGAAATTTCAAATATTATAATATATATCCCTCAACCTCAATGACTTAGTTAGCATGGTATCAAATAATCCCAGGTTCAAATCAAGTACATCATGCATTTTAAGGGTTTTGCTAACGATTGCCCTGAGGGCACTCGTTAACCCATACTTGATGCAAATTTTTGTTCTTGGTATGCTAATTCTGTATAAAAGCTGTACTGATTAACGGCAGTTATTAGCTATCTTAGAAATAGGCTTGAAACTGTGTTATTTCCAATAAAGCCCCTGTATTCCATCTAAAGAAACCTGTATTCCAACCAAAAAAACCAGTCTACATATTAAAGGTATTTCTGTTTTAATAAGTGGGAAGTACATTACCGAAAGAAAAAAAAAATAGGTACGTGATATAAGCATGATCCCAAACCCCTTATTGTATATGCTTCTACTAACATGGACCGGAGGACGTGTTGGGATACAACTTCTTGTTGTGTTTGATTCTGAGAAATAATTGATCTGATCATTTTTTCTCTTTGGCGAATGAAATAACTTATCCTTGCACTCAAATAATTTATTGTTCTTAAAACTGTAATGAAAAAAAAAAGTAATTTCTTTAAACTTTGTGAATTTTTTTTTTTTTAATTTGGCAAAGACAAATTCTCTCTTGTATTTTTTTGACCAAGAAAATATTGTATCCTGACATGAAATAATTATGACGGTTACAGGGGAAATAAAACATTTATAAAATCAAAGTTTTCTTCAAAGTTAAACAATTTATTTAATCCAAAATATCCTAATTATATTCTTTTCTACTGTTATCTTCATTAACCCGTGAAAAGAAGTTATACTGAAGAATTTTAATTATAAAACATTTCATGCTGATTCATTTCAAATGAGAACAACATGTAAAGGGCATTTCTGGCATCCACTATTCTAAGAATGCCTAGGCGACGTCTAGACGCCTAGTTCCCATCCGATGCCCGCCTAGGCCCCTCGACTCCCGACTATGCATTTTTTGGGTTTTATAGATTTTTTCTGCAATTTTCAGTAGGTTTTTGGGATTATTTTTTTAACCGCGCCCGCCTGGACGCTAGACCTAGGTGTCCGGTGCCCATCCGACTAGCGCATAGCGCCTTTTACAACCTTGCTGGCATCATTTATTGTCTTGGAAAGAAGAGAAGCAAAGCTTAAGTGGACATTTAAAACATTATTAATTTCTTGAAAAAGATATAAAAGGGAGGCATTTATTATGTGTTAACGTTGCCCTGCCTGAGGCCATGTTTTGTTCACGGATTTAAGGAATCATGAAAGTTGCTTTTCTTCTTTGGTAGCTAGAAACTTGGGAACTATTTCCCTATTAAAGGGGGAAATAGGGGGAAAGATGGTTCCTCTCGGAACCCATCGAATTGATTTCCCTTCTCTTTTCCCAGCATTTATTACGAAATTTAGGACGACAATAGCCCTACTCAAAGTGTTATTGACTATTCTATCCATTAATTTTGGATTTACATGATGTTATTTTTTTTAAAATACAAGAATATTATTGGAACATTGATTTTTTTTTCCTTTCCTGCACCAACCAAACACTGAAAGGAAATCAAATGGCCTTTCTTAAATGTTTCTTGTTTTACCAAATACACGAAGGGAAGTCTGACAAGAATTCTAATTTCACATCCCATAGAAAAGACAGGGGAATTGATTTCCCTTCCGAGAACCAAACGAGGCCCGAGGGCACTCATTAGCAAAACCCTTTAAGAAATGCAATTATGTTGTGTTAATCCTGCTCTCAGTACATGAAAAGGGAGTTCGACTAACGGACTCAATTGTCAAAACATAGGTATCCCCACTTCTAAGTGTTAGTAATCCGACAGACAGCAGCGAATAAAGCCGTTATCCCAGCTTTTTAAGTGCCAATCAAACCCTAATTGAAGTGTCAACCTATGGTGTACAACAACTAAAACTTACAAACCAAATAGATTCAAGTATGCATAATTCAAGGTTGCAACTAAATCAGAGATGGAGGAGAGCTGAGCATACCATATAGATGGTTATAGACCACTCTAGTAGCCCCGGTCGCGCCGATGCACTGCAGCAATCCAGCAAGAGTGCTCTCCGACCGAACGAGAACAAGAGGAACGCCGAGGGATCTCAAGGACTCGTCAAGGCGCGCGAGAGAACTCAGCCACCACCGCGAGCACCGGCCGGACAGAACTCCCCCTCCTCGGGGCACCAGATAAAGACGGGGAGACGCTCCCCTCCTTCGCGCCGTAGCCAGGGCCGGGTTGTCCTCTATCCTTAGGTCCCTCCTCAACCAAACAATGTCTTGGATGTGCTAACCATATTTCTCAGCAGCAATAATACTTTGTACTCCTCAGAATCTCATGTTCTCAGTCCATGGAAATGGAGACGACGATTTGAATTGAAGGGCTTCCTCACACTAAACAGACTACTGTCCAAGGAACCAAATACCTATTATTTAGTTCCAAATGTTCTTGACAAGTCCGAAGAACTCAAAATCAAAGCAGTCCTAAACTATCATATATAGATATCTAAGGTGCTCAAAACTATACTGGAAAAATAGATTGGAACTGAAATCTGACCAAACCAAGAAAACAGAGTTAGGAGTTACCGAAGAATATCAGTGAAGGAAAGATTGATTCCAATTTGAACCCCAATCAAGAACGAGCTGCATCCTACATGTCAGAGCTGGGTTGAGGTTGAACTTGAAGGAGCACCCATATCAATGAAGTCCAGAAACCTATGAAACAAATCCCCAAAAGGAAGAGTTTAATTGCAAACACAGAAGAGGGAAGAACATGCAGGAGCCAGACTCGACAACAAAATTAAACATTACCCAATGGAGAAGAAAATGACCCACATGACCCAAACCATGACAATGACAACACCATTATCTAGAGAGAGAATTATTGTTTTCTTGCACACCTATTAACTTCATATCATGTTACCTCGTCTTACGCATATGGTCGAACGGATGCGAACAGTATGTGGACGTCTCTTATCTCGTACACGACCGAGAAGGTACAAGTGTTGACAGAAGTACAATGACAATGATGAAATGGCATGAGGACGTGCAGTCATTCCATCCACAATTCCACAACATCAAAAATTTGATGAACGAACTTGACATAATCTAAATCTGTACGGAAAAAAATATTAACTTGATATCAATATTATTATAGTTTAACAGCAACAGGTTAGATCCTGAAATAATGCAAGTATCTAGTCGGACCCAAACATTTTAAAAATAACACACACGAAGAAAGTGGGTATGCATAGAAAAATATTTAACTTTTTGTTGGCCACTGGGGCCACTGATTTCAGGAAGACAATGACATGGTGTTGCATGTACTATTTTATTTACTCTAATCACATGGCGACAGCTGAAGGCTCTGAAGTCCATCTTTGCTGCCCATGCTGGGTGGGCCCATCCTGAGTTACCAAGGTTCCAGAAGGCTCTTACGTAGGAGAAATAATTGGACGCAGTGCATCCTTTCCATGCCAAGTTGGATTGTCTATGGCCCTAACAATCCAACGGTTGGAAAGAGATCGAGTGCTCTATATCCGGTCCATACAATAATTTTTTAAGATCGTTTCATAATTCACTTTCAAATCATGCACTTTTCCATCACCTACGTTGTACAGGATTACAGGGAAACTGAACACTCACCACCTGGAATAGGGATATAGACCAATCTTTCTGAATTTTGATCAACCACCAAAAGAACAGCACAATCAATTGGTAAGCAAGTTTCAACAGTAACTGGCCACTAATGGCTGGAAAGAGTACATCGGCAACAACCATGTGATGTGCTGCTACCTAACGTTCCATCCTTTAGTGAAATCCGCTAGGAAGTGTTTTTTTTTCCATAGTAAAGTCCACTGGAGTAGTGACTTTCACTTTTATGCTTGCACCAAAATAAGTTGAGTTTGAAACATGCAATGAAACAGAGTTTAGTGCTCAGTTACATGGTCCACTGTACAGTTAGTATTTTCCTTTCCTGCACTCTGTAGCTTCAGCACTCCAAAGAAGAAAGTAGCTCTAGTTCCACTGCTGCTCCTGCGAAAACAAACACTCTCAGCATAAGTTCGAGCACTTTGTACATAAGAGTGAATGGGAGACAACAATGGTCGAGTCATAAATGACTCCTGAGTGAATATAGCAGAACCCTTCATTATCTTCTCATGTCACTTTCCAGGCATCCAAAAACAAAGTATAAAGGTAATTTCATGTGTCGCCGTACGAAAAGAAAAGAGAGACGAGCGTAAATTCATTTAGTCACTTTGATTGTATCCAAGTACCCCCCCTAATCGATGCAATAATCACATACGAATAAGTATGCATGATGGATCGTCAAATTCATAACATTTTGCAGTACACAATTTTCAAATCCCAAGCCATACCACACTTCAGCCATACCACAGATCTAAAAGGACGAACAATTAAAGAAAACAGATTAAAGTGACAAATATTGCTGTAGAACACCAGAAGTTAAAGGATACTGGGAAAATCTTCGGTATGAATAGGAATGCTCATAGATTACAATCAGGGAAAAGGATCACAAAACTCTCATGGAACAAGATGCAGATGGTTGCCATGAGACTAGATGACAGTTGTAACTGGTGAACAAGCAGAACCTGCAATGTACCAGAAACCAAACAAACAAGCCAGATACATATCAACAAATTCTGCCTTCAACAGCTCCCCAAAGGCCATATCAAGCAATAAGTCTATAGGTAAAAGAACATACTGCCTGGCAAAAATTAGCTATGCCCATGCTTTGAACAGACGAGACAATCTTAGACCGATAATCTTGCATCGGTTGTAGACATCACTAACAAGTAGAGAAACAACACCATAATATTTGAAACGACAAAATGATTAACTTATACAGTACATATCTTGCGGATCCATGTACCAACAGTCAAACTGTCGCGAATACAAATACATTATCAGAAACCATCTCTAACTAGGTCATTAGAGTGGAAGGCCAAAGCTTACATGAACTACCTAAATATCGGATATCAGCTCCGGCATCACCCCTTCTCAGGTTTAGAGATTGGTTAATTCATTATATTCAATATCTTAGCACAATCAGATAGATGAAGATGATTGCCCAATTTGAAGAACAGATTATAAGACCCCAGGTACTTAATTTGCACGCTCCCTGATCACGTCCAAATCCATTTCAGTAGGGTCAGTGGCCTGAATGACATAATGGACACCATCAAGTTCATGCTGGAATCTTTCCTTGGATGTGGCATACAACATCTTGGCACGGACACGGGAGATGGAAGGAGACCTGTTTGGCAGGCAAACAAAATCAGCGGTTATTAAGAACATAATAACTTCAAAACATTCACCAACATCTGCATTTTTTAATGTCCTTTTGGTTGGTAGAAACACTGTGAGTGAAGTAAAGACGATGGTGTCCATTATTTGCAATTAAATACCATGATTTACAAGTTGCTACCCTAAACTATTATCATAGCAACTACAAACCTAAACTGTCCCCTTTTTGCAACTTGCTACTTCTGCGTCACGCCTGTCATCAATGTTACCCATCTTATTTTCAGGGTATTTGGTTGCAAATTATAATAATTGCAAAGCCGAGAAAGTTGAGGGTATTTAGTTTCTTAGAATAGTTCAGGGAAGCGACTTGCTAAAATTGTTTAGGATAGCAACTTGAAAACCGATGAAAGTTCAGGGTAACATGTGCATGATTTAATTCAGGGATGAAACAAGGAATGAGTGATGAAGGGGGGCCAAGAACATTAGAGTGTGTGGGTGGGTGGGTTGGGGGGGGGGGGGGGGGGGGGGGGTGAGGGTGTTGGTCATGCTTTACTTCCATCCCTGATTCAATTTTATGTAAAGTATAACTAATGTCCAGTTCTAGAGACTGCACGATGTAATTTTGCATTCCATACACTAAAGCAGACCCAGAGAGAGATAAATGGGCACCAAAAAGTGGACCCACTTACCTGCTTTGACACATCCAAACTTCTATTAACGATTACAATAATGCTAAGTCTACTACCAAATGCTTACAACCCACTTACAACCTTCACCCATTGCTGACATGTGGGCCACATGTCAGCAATGGGTGAAGGTTGTAAGTGGGTTGTAAGCATTTGGTTGTAACTGTAGCACTACTCTAACGATTATTGCATAGCTGCAGTTCAGCAATCCACAGCAAAAGTTCGACAAAAGGAGTATGAAATAAAGGTGTTGCTGTCAAGAGAAGCAAGTAGAAATTTGAAGAAGTTACTCTTAAGAGATACAAGTTGGCAATTTGACATTTCAAGAACCAGAAAGAAAACTAATTGACCAGAATAATTAAGCAAAGATGAAGCAGTCAATACACAAAACATATAACCCTAAATAATAAGGTACTGCTCAGCAAGTGCTAATGGTAGAAAAATTATCTAATACAATAAAAAAACGAGTTAGCATACATACTTGATGGATTTGCCATGCTAACAGGCTAAGCTCCAGCAAGAGCATATCAATACTATGATAAGTTCCAACTGAATTTATCTCTAGATTTACAATTTACTCAACTTTATTCAAGATCAATATGAAACAAAATGTCCCAAGTGTGGGAGGCATAGGCTATGAACATGGTAGAGATTAGAAACTCAACATGATTAGGCGACAAAATATAGGGTGCGTGGATATCATTCACATTTACACTTATTTTATGATAAGAATCTAATCGGCTTGGTGTGACATAGATGATTATACTCCATCATAGTACCAGAAATTCTGAAGTAATATACTTGGTGACTGCACCTTTAACTATGCTGCAAGAATACATGTACAGATAGACATTTCCCAATAGTTATCATGCCAGGACCAAAAAACCAGTTACCTGGCAAGTCTTAAAAACGTGGCCAGATTTATGTTAGGTTAGTGAAATAACCATTTTGCGATCATATATTTTTATTCAATTGGACAAGTGATCCAATGACCCGGAGCCTTGACTGGATTGATGTCTGGTAATTGATGTCAGGTCCAGGTATGAGAACTATGCATTTTCCATAATTTGATACAAATGCAGCATGGATAGGAAATAATATACATATACTCTAGAAAAATTAATGGTCAGCAAATAGTTTGTATTGTTGGAGTTACTGCTATGATCTTTTTCTTTTCCTTTTTACGTTGAGGCCAGGGCTCGAAACCAGGACCTCCCCGATAACCCCCAAGCCCCAACTGTTGGGCCACCCCCGGTGCGGCGGTGCCAATTATTGCTATGATTCATATGTCACATTATCCAACTTTTAGCTAATCCACACTATACGGGCACATCTCTCAAGAGTCCAACAAGTACACAAAAATGAAGTTGAATACAATTAGAAGACAAACAAATAAAATAATTCTATAACATGGTTGATTGGGTAAAATGGAGCACATGCTATGGTGAAAAGGAATGCAAATTGGCTTTTCTGTGAGAATCAAAAGCTGAAACACACCTTGGGCTAATTTTATCACAACTAGTTAATATTGGGCCCCCACAGAGTGTGCATGCAATTCAGATGGAAACATACCTATAACAGCACAAGTGGACTCAAAAAGGGTGGAGACTTGTGATTCATTTATGCTTTTATCTTGCCTTTTTATTGTCAAACATCAATATGCATATTCCAAGCAATTCTTGCTACCATTATGAACAAAACTTCTAGGTCTTGATGATTGCACACAAGACAATTTTTGAAAGTTAAAATCTGAAAAATAACGTAAAATACGAAAACTTTGCAAGGCTAAGCTTGGCTTACTAAAGTGACATTATTCTAATAGTATACAACACACTAACAAGAATACAAGTACAAGACATTGAATACAGTTTATAAGACTAAAGGCTTTTCTTCCAAACTATAATTCTTAAAGATGTCTGATCTCCTTCATGAACATGCAGCAGTAATACTGGTAAAGGACACTAGAAATCAGTATAAGGAAAAAAAAAAAAACTAACCATGCAATAAAGAATATCTTGCTCTTCTGGCAGTTCTCCTCAGTTACAAAATCAAAGTCGTAGACAGCATACCGACAGTCATTCTCAGGCAAGGATGCAGTGAAATCGTCGTAGCTTTCTCCTGGACTTCCTGTCTTCTCGACCACCACCTCCTTTTTCTTTTCATCAATCTTGAATATCACATAGCGATGCACTTTCTTCCTCTTCAATTCCATGAAAGTGCCCTTGCTATGATCAGATACTCCCATCCCAGAGGATGCATTCGACTGAAAAATAACCCCCAAGTGCAAACATAAAATTTAGTTCGTAAGACAAGAAATATAGTCAACTGATTAGGAAGCATGCACTCCTACATAGCTAGGAACCACGTACACTCCAAAAATCAGTGTCATGTCACGTCGTTTCCGTATTGGATACAACACACTCTAAATTCCGAAATACACTTCGATGTACCCGTATTGCACCATGCCATATTCGTGTCCGTGCAACATAGCTACATATCCTCTTAAAGAAACATGTGCTCACTAATAATGATGCTTTCTGGAACGGGGTTTGGAGAATAAAACTGGGTTTGGAGGAGTTAGGCCTCCAAAATCCAAACAATGAAACTGTGGTGCGTTTTGGGAGTTCTTTTGGTGTTGGACAAAACTCCATTTCTAACTACAGAAAGTGTAGTTAGCATAACTCCAATCTGACTCAAAGTTTTATGAAACTCCATTCCAAACCCCAAATCCTTTCTTCCTTTTTTCTATAAAACTCCAATATTAGCTCTAAACTCCCAACTCACATAAAACTCCAGTTACGTCAACGGAGTTTCATCATTTCAAACCCCGGTTTCGAATCTACAAAACTCCAAAACAAACCTAACTCCATTTTAGCAAGCTTTGTTCCCGAACTAGGCATCTTAAAAGCGTTAAAAAAAACAATCTTTACAGTAAGTCCGTATGCTTTTAGAAGAAGAATACGATCATAAGAAAATTAATCAGCATCTTTACAAAACTAAATAGTATCCAGGGCCTTTTCTCAGCATGTGCAAGGTGTGCGATCGCACAAGGGCCCAAAAACCGGAAGACCCCAAATTTTTTAACCTCCGTATATATTACTAATGTAAAATCTCCAACTTTATATTTAGGCATCCCTATTTTTTAGAAAATGTAGTAACATGGCCCTTAGTATGTCAAAAATAGACCCCTTTTTAGAGTGGTTTAAAAAAGCTCCTTTTTTTAAGTATTTGTACATGGCCCTTAGAATGTCAGAAACGCCCCGGTATTATCGTAATTTCACACCATCACATTTGTAGTTTAGAGTACTTCACTCTGCCTGCATTAAACAATTTTCAGCCTCTATACAAATGTAACAAATCTAAACTTGGAGATCATGTGAACTGCGACATTTAATCCATATAATCGACAAGCTTTTACAAGCAGAACCTTATAAAAATTAATAATAATAAATCTACAATAAGTAGGAGAAAAAAAAATAGTGCAGGTTTGGTTGAAATCTCTACGGATCACATCGAGATCTTCCCTAGCTCTAGATCCTCGACAATTCACTAGAAGGCGACCCACGGATCACTAGTAAACAAACCCTAGATTGATAATTTCAGTAGGAAAAAAGTTGACAGACGACAGAATCCAAATCAAAAACCCTAACCCTAGCCTATTTTTACGCGCACTAAATCAAAAAAATAATGAGCAGATATTGAAATAATTACCATCCGGAACGACATGGAGAGGGAGAGGGGGGAGAGAGAGAGAGAGAGAGAGAGAGTTGTATGGAAATTTTGTTGTGGAAGTAAAGAAGAAGGGAAAAAAAAATGATTTAAAGAAGAAGAAATGGATTTTTTTTTTAATAAAACAAATTAAGAGAGGCGGGTCGTCGCGTCACGTCTACGACAGGTGCCCCCGCGTGAAGACCACGCAGAAGTTCCTTTCGGTGCATCTCGGTCGTCCAATTCCTGAGAGGAGATCTGGTCCGTTATGGGGCGTTTGGTGTGCGGAATACTATATAGCCGGAAATACTATATTTCCGGAAATCAAATTCTAAGAAATTAAATTTCCTGGAAAATTGTATTCCCATGTTTGGTGACAATATAAATTATTGGTGTTTTTGCCTTTGGACTAGAAAAGATAGTCTCACATCGGCTACACCAAATGGTGAGTATCTCAATATAATGCATTGCTTGTGTTGAGGTGTGCACATGAGGTGTAGTGGGTCACAAGTTTGTGCCATGTGGAAGTATTTTTCTAGAAGAAAAAATGATTAAATCCAACAAGGATGCAAGTTAATTTTTGTTGTGCGGACTCGACGCGGACACGGACTACAGGATGTCTCGTGCATGCACGGAAGTGTTCGGGGGGTAGGCGTGGACTGGCACACTTCTATGCTGATTGTGGGATGATCTAAAATATCAAACTCTATTTTTGAGTATTGGTATTTTAGTCCCACATCGGATAGGAGAAGAGGTGAAGTCTCAACTCCACTCTATAAATAGAGCCCCTTGGCCTCCTTTGAAAGATGCACCAAGAAGAGAGTTGAGGGAGTGTCACGACCCGCACCCAGTATAGGGGCACGAGAAGTGGGTACGTCCAGCCTACGCCGCAGTGTCGACGGTAGTAAGCTGTCCTAGGTTGCTAACTAAACTCATGCAGTGAATAAAATGTACTTGTCCAGATATCAGCTCCGAATGGAGGGCAAGTAAAAGGGTATGATCTACTCAAACACAGTCTAAAACATGAAAAGATAACACAGAGGTTATACCTAAGGAATTAAAGACAACAACAACTAACTACTAAAATAATACAACAATGTCTCAAACAAACTTAATACAAACTCAATACCTTAACTTTAATACAACAAGTCAAACATGAAAGCTAAAGTAGTCTACTAGCTAATCTCCTGAATCACTCCTGAGAGTCGGAACCAAAGGTAGCTAATCCCTCGCCAGGTCCATGGTAAGTAGGGCATGTGTCCTCAGGATTATCATCTGTAATATTTTCAACAGGTCCAATCAGGACGGGAACGAGTACAACTCATCTAGAAAAATCCAAGTAAATGACAAAGAACTATAAAGCAGTTATAGACAGTTTTATTGATGAACATGGCAGTTTTATACAGGTAATGATAGCATAGAGAAACAGAAAGATACAAGAAAAGAAAGGTAACTAAAACAAGAGAAAAATCATGGCAATGAAGACTGTAATAAAAGCTAACTGAACTAGAATATCATGTGTGAGTCCAGACAGTACGATATAAGTCTAATATAATCCCAGTGTGAGTCCAGTCCATATAATCCGATACCAGATGATTTCCAGTACAAGATGAGTCCAACAGTGATCAATGAATCCAGGGTGAGTCCAACTATGATCTAACAGTATGTTTTAAAATACCGAGGTCGACCTGTAAACGGCTGTAGGTATCAGGCACATCTCTCACTGATCGGGCAAGAGATGGCTATGCTTCGGTAGATTCCAGTGGAAGATTCCGGATTTGGGGTATGTCTACATGTCTTACTCAATATTTTCCCGTCCAGCAAGTGAATCCAAAATCGACAAAAGAATCGAGATGAGTCTGGCCAATACATGATGATTCCAGAAATGATTCCGGAATGATACCAATGACTCCAGTAATAGAGGCCAGCAAGTAAGGTATGTGTCGATACATGAATCCAGAAATATCCATACGTATTGATACAGAGAATCATATAGAACTAACTAGAACTGAAACACAGTAATCGACAAATAAATGAGAGAACTATTAGAGAATGTACTCGCCTGATACTCTGAAAAGAGTAGTATAATATCAGATGTCTGTACCAGGGTCACAATTTCCTAAAATAGAGCAATACAGTTATGACATGTCCAAAATGATGGTAAATAAAATCTACGATGCAATCTATATGAATTCTAAGCCAATCTAGGTCAAAGTCAAACTTGGTCAACACTACAGTCAAACTAAGTCAAATTAAGTCATATTAGGTCACAAGAAGTTAAACTAAGTCATACAAGATCAAACAAAGTTAAACAAGTCTAATCTATGTTAAAGTCAACTCTTGGTCAAATATTCTAGCAAAACTAGTCAAGTTATCTAGGGTTTAGTCAATAATTGTCAGACTAGTCAATATGGTCAAACTAGGTCAAGTCTAGGTCAATCTTAGACTAACTAAGGTTTTGGTTAATCATAGATTAGTCAATAAGGTAATTAGGTTAATCTTGACTAATGGTCAACATCCAGTCAAACTCTATAAGGCTAACTCAAAATCAAACATAGACTAACATGTCTTAGGATACCAAGGATTTTATACTACAAAGCTAAGACATAACCAATTATCTATACAAAGTATATCACACAAATATATATAGTACAATACCAACCTTAATCCTGTAATCAAGCTAATCCCATACTCCAACTCAAGTCATGACTCAACTCTAAGTATCTCACTTAACCCCATACATATCTTCATCTATATAGGATTACCCTTATAATCCATATGGTTAACCTAATCATCTAGTTAGGGTTTAGTCAAACCTTAGTCAAATAGTCCTTCTATGTTCATCCAAGTCATTTCTAGGTCAATTTGGTCAAGGTTTGACCTATAGTTGACTTTGGTCAACAATGGTCAATTACCTAGTCAAACTAGGTCTACTAGACCTATTGGTCAATCCTAACTTGCTACTAACCATAGGCTAGTGAATCTAGGACACTAACACATATATACATTACCTATATACATAGGCCATAGGCTAAGACATCAAGTCTATAACATATATGTTTACATATCTAATATATAGTCAACTATATATATTATAATACCATAATCTATATATATATCTATATATATATATATCTATATATCTATATCTATATATATATATATATATATATATATATATATATATATATATATATATATATATATACCCATACACATCTATACAACCCTATATAGCCAACCTACATGATACCCACATATAGCCCCTCTATATATACAATACCTATATATATATAATCTACATGTATACCCAACTATATATATAATACTCTATGTATATATATGATACACTATATAATACCCTATATATATGGTACACTATATAATATATAGAGAGAGAGGGAAGGAGAGTGAGAGTCTGGGTGATGGGGGTCATGACAGCAAAACGGGGGGGGGGGGGGGGGGGTTGATCTCAGAAAAACTGAGATAGGGGGGAACACAACACACACATACATATATGCATATATATACATATATACATACATACCTATATCTATACCTACACACACATATATACACTCACATACTCACATACACACACACATACATATATACATATATATACACTATATATACACACAAATATACGTATATATATACATAGAAATCAATTTAAAATTCGTTTAAAATACTGAAATAAAACAGTAAACTGTTCATAACTGAACAGTGGGGGGGGGGGGGGAACCAATTTTAACACACGAAACCTAGCTAATACCCTAATCCTAGGGTTGGTAATCGTGCCCCCACACGTGTACGTGTCGTGTGTGTCCATGGGAGTCTACCACGACACGACTCGGCGTGTCCAGTGGTCAAAACCCAAATCGGGTAAATTGACAGTGCACAGTGTCGTGCTAAGGTGCACACGCGTGTAGGACACGACACACGTGTCCATGTGTCTCGTGCACACGTGTGTAGGTTCGCCTAGGGTAGGTCTAGGTGTCCCACAGCCTGATACGTGTCCAAGTGTCACACAGTGTCGTATCCGAGCCCGTATCAGAGCTCAATTTCCACGTGTGTGCTGTCAGTGCAAATTCAATGCACACACGAATTCGTGTCCGACACTGCACTAGAAGACACGAAACTTGGGGGGCATGTTCGCAGACATTGCCCCCTCGTGTCCACCAAGTGTCACCCCTCCATGTGTCGTGTCGTGTCCTACGTGAGTCCCGAACAGCAGGGGACTGAACACGCGCGTGGCGCAGTCTCGTGCATGCGTGTCGAAGGGTCGTGTGCCCCACACGTGGCACGTAGAGCCTTGTGCTCGTGTCATGGTGTAGCCTAGGTCTAGGGCTAGGGTTTAGGCCTGACACTTTGTGTCTACGTCGTGTTTAGACACGACAAGAAGGCCGTGTCAGTGCGTGTTTTAACACTGTGTGCAGTATAAACTAAACCAGTGCGGGTCAGATTTCTTACTCGACACGACACGAGGTGTCACGAAACTCGAGGGGGGGCTTGTCAGTGGGTGCCCCCACCTCTGTGCCAAGTGGCACGTGTCCACGTGGCGTGGACACGAAGAAATCCGTGTCGGGTAGCAGGGGAACTAAGTGTGCACAGTGTGGTGTTTAACAATGTGTTCGTGTCCAATTTGGACACGGACATGATACGATTTTGTGCTCAGTCAACTAGGATTGTGTCCTACAAGCCTAGGGCTACCCAAAAATGTAATTTGTTTTGGAAAACAACAACTTTCAAACCATAGTGACATTTCACCAAACACTTAATTAAACACACAGATACGTGTCCGATACGGACACCAAACCCAATCCATATCCTACCAAACTTGACCCACAGTTAGGGTTTACCTATATGCATGCAATTATGAAGAGAAAACACAATATTAACTAGGTTTTGTGAGTGTTTACCTATTGAGTGAAAACTCAATAAAAACAAGATTTTGGGGGGGGGGTGTCCTCTTCACTTGATGGTGCCCAAAATGCTATGCAACCTAGCTAGCTAGCTTCCCTTAGCATCCTCAATGGTAGGGGGTTCCAATGCAAGAAGTTTGGCTCAATTTGGAGCTAAAATGGCTAAGTTGTGGAAGGTTGAAGTTGTAGGAAAAACTAGATTTTTAAGAGTAATAAAAAGAAGCTTGAATGAAGGGGGGGTTTGATTATATAGAGGGGGTAGGGTTGGGCTGCCATGGGGGGGTAGGGGTAGATATTTAGGGTTCATCCACCTTGCTAACTTAGCTCCTAAGGCTTTGACTAGGTAGATAGATATTTCTAGGTTTTCTAAATATCTAAGAAAGTAATATCTTAGATATTTCCAACCTAAGATATTTACACATAAGTTAACATCTAACATTAGTCTTCTAGGTTAGTTGCTAACCTCTAGATTAGTGCTAAACTAGGTTAGGAGCTAACATGACACTAATCAACTAATTAAAGAATAATAAATTACATAAATCCAAATAAATTCTAATAAATTACTAAAATACCCTTTTGACTAAAAAGTGGTAATTTGATATCCTAATCACATGGTTAGGCTTACATGGTCATGGTTAGTCTCTAGGTTATGAAATCTCTAGGGTTTACACTAGGGTTATACTAGTAAAATCACAAAGTCATAAGCCATGACTTAGAAAAATAGTTTTAATCTAACTAAAATTCACAAAAATCATATCATGACTAAAATACCATTAATAATTAATAAAAATAATAAATTTTCAAAATATCCCAATTTCAGAAAAGTCTACCCTCCTTAGAGAAATTTCGTCCTCGAAATTAAGATAGTCGTACTCCTTCTAGGTCAAACCCCCAGTCAATCAAAGTCAAAAAGATAACATGCAATCATAGTCCTACTGGTCGTGATTTCATAGTCTCGAACAGGGTAACTATACTATCTAGCATATCACAAGCATATCCTGACAGGTATTAATGGAATCATACAACAAGATGGGAAAGGAAGGACAGAAAAGACAAACCTGCTAACCCGTCACCTGCAGCGTTGGTCTCCTCGACCGTCATCGCAAAAGCTCCACCCCTCTGGTGCTGAGCTACAGGTGGCCTAGCACCCTTATAAGGAGGTGCAACTGGACAATCCATCTTCTGGTGAGTATCAGACCCACAAGTATAGCAAACCTTCAGCCTCTTCCTACACTGCTCTCTGATGTGTCCCTGCTTCCTGCAGTATGAACAACTGATCGTCTTTGGGTCCTGACCCCGATACTGATGCTGCACCTGTTGAAATGGCCTCTGCTGCCGGGGTCCCGGGGCTCTAACTGGCGGGATCGAATGATGTGGTGTGGGAGGATGATATGTCTGCTGGTGTAGCGTCGGCACTTTCTGCTGGAAAGCCTGACGCTTGGAGGGTCCCTCAATGTATACAGAAGCCGGCCTCTTGCAAGATAGAAGACGCTCCTCGATACTCCGGGCTAACTCTAAGCTCTGGTAGTAGTCAGTCATACCGTTCGCCACTATAAGAATGCCAATGTCTGGAACTCGACCATGGCAAAACCTACGCGTCATCTCCTCAGGGTCAGCAACTAAACTAGGAGCGAAATGGCTCAGGCGACTAAACTCTGCCGCATACTCGTCGACAGAACGGGTCCCCTGCTGGATGTTCTGGAATCGTAGCCCAATGGCTACCCTAGCGGTGGTCGAGAAGAATTTCTTCTTGAATTGGATCTTGAACTGATCCAAAGTGGCTCTCCCTCTCGCGAATAACGGCTCATTCCGGAACCAAACTCCTGCCAAGTCTATCAGCAGAAATCCCGCTGCCTCGACCTGGAGGTCATCCGGCATCCTAACTCCAAGGAGCTTCCTCTCTACCGAGTCTAACCAGTCATCTGCTACTACTATGCCCTCAGTCCCTAAGAACTCCTTGGGATTCAGACCCATGAAGTCCTTGATCGTCCCCGCTCTCTGCCGCGGCTCTACAGGTGGTGGGACCACGGTACGTTCCTCAGAATGCTCCATGCTCTGACGGAGTAGGGTGGTCTGCTCCTGATGGGTTGCTAGGAACCCCTGGATCAGAGTGAGCAGTTGGTTCCCATCGAGTGTGACGAAAGCCTGGGTAGGTATAGTGATAGGGGGTGGTGGAAGTATTGGGTCCTGCTGGGACTGTGAGGTGGAAGGTGGTGGAGGCATCTGGGTTTGTGGATCTGTGGAGTGGGGGAAGGTGGTAGGTGAAGGTGGAGGTGTATCGGTCAACTGGTCAGCTGACTGGATGAGGAGTGTGCCATTCTCAGGTAAGACATACCGGGATGAACGAGTAAGCACCATCTAATTACAACAAAAAGGACTTATAAGGACTCTTTAAAGCAAAACAATCATAGACAAGAAAATCAAATTATAATAGCAAGCATGTGATGTATTTCCTATGTTGCAATCCTAGTATTCCTCTAAGTGTTCTAAGCGTCATTCCTAATGTTGTCTAATTACCTTAAGTTCCAAATTGCAGGCATGCTTGGTACAATAACGTAACCAAACAATTTAGTCTCGAGACCTGCATGGGCCACCACTAAAAACGTGTCACGACCCGCACCCAGTATAGGGGCACGAGAAGTGGGTACGTCCAGCCTACGCCGCAGTATCGGCGGTAGTAAGCTGTCCTAGGTTGCTAACTAAACTCATGCAGTGAATAAAATGTACTTGTCCAGATATCAGCTCCGAATGGAGGGCAAGTAAAAGGGTATGATCTACTCAAACACAGTCTAAAACATGAAAAGATAACACAGAGGTTATACCTAAGGAATTAAAGACAACAACAACTAACTACTAAAATAATACAACAATGTCTCAAACAAACTTAATACAAACTCAATACCTTAACTTTAATACAACAAGTCAAAACATGAAAGCTAAAGTAGTCTACTAGCTAATCTCCTGAATCACTCCTGAGAGTCGGAACCAAAGGTAGCTAATCCCTCGCTAGGTCCATGGTAAGTAGGGCATGTGTCCTCAGGATTATCATCTGTAATATTTTCAACAGGTCCAATCAGGATGGGAACGAGTACAACTCATCTAGAAAAATCCAAGTAAATGACAAAGAACTATAAAGCAGTTATAGACAGTTTTATTGATGAACATGGCAGTTTTATACAGGTAATGATGGCATAGAGAAACAGTAAGATACAAGAAAAGAAAGGTAACTAAAACAAGAGAAGAATTATGGCAATGAAGACTGTAATAAAAGCTAACTGAACTAGAATATCATGTGTGAGTCCAGACAGTACGATATAAGTCTAATATAATCCCAGTGTGAGTCCAGTCCATATAATCCGATACCAGATGATTTCCAGTACAAGATGAGTCCAACAGTGATCAATGAATCCAGGGTGAGTCCAACTATGATCTAACAGTGTGTTTTAAAATACCGAGGTCGACATGTAAACGGCTGTAGGTATCAGGCACATCTCTCACTGATCGGGCAAGAGATGGCTATGCTTTCGGTAGATTCCAGTGGGAGATTCCGGATTTGGGGTATGTCTACATGTCTTACTCAATATTTTTCCGTTCAGCAAGTGAATCCAAAATCGACAAAAGAATCGAGATGAGTCTGGCCAATACATGATGATTCCAGAAATGATTCCAGAATGATACCAATGACTCCAGTAATAGAGGCCAGCAAGTAAGGTATGTATCGATACATGAATCCAGAAATATCCATACGTGTTGATACAGAGAATCATATAGAACTAACTAGAACTGAAATACAGTAATCGACAAATAAATGAGAGAACTATCAGAGAATGTACTCGCCTGATACTCTGAAAAGAGTAGTGTAATATCAGATGTCTGTACCAGGGTCATAATGTCCTAAAATAGAGCAATACAGTTATGACATGTCCAAAATGATGGTAAATGAAATCTACGATGCAATCTATATGAATTCTAAGCCAATCTAGGTCAAAGTCAAACTTGGTCAACACTACAGTCAAACTAAGTCAAATTAAGTCATACTAGGTCACAAGAAGTTAAACTAAGTCATACAAGATCAAACAAAGTTAAACAAGTCTAATCTAGGTTAAAGTCAACTCTTGGTCAAACATTCTAGCAAAAACTAGTCAAGTTATCTAGGGTTTAGTCAATAATTGTCAGACTAGTCAATATGGTCAAACTAGGTCAAGTCTAGGTCAATCTTAGACTAACTAAGGTTTTGGTTAATCATAGATTAGTCAATAAGGTAATTAGGTTAATATTGACTAATGGTCAACATCCAGTCAAACTCTATAAGGCTAACTCAAAACCAAACATAGACTAACATGTCTTAGGATACCAATGATTCTATACCACAAAGCTAAGACATAACCAATTATCTATACAAAGTATATCACACAAATATATATAGTACAATACCAACCTTAATCCTGTAATCAAGCTAATCCCATACTCCAACTCAAGTCGTGACTCAACTCTAAGTATCTCACTTAACCCCATACATATCTTCATCTATATAGGATTACCCTCATAATCCATATGGTTAACCTAATCATCTATTTAGGGTTTAGTCAAACCTTAGTCAAATAGTCCTTCTATGTTCATCCAAGTCATTTTTAGGTCAATTTGGTCAAGGTTTGACCTATAGTTGACTTTGGTCAACAATGGTCAATTACCTAGTCAAACTAGGACTACTAGACCTATTGGTCAATCCTAACTTGCTACTAACCATAGGCTAGTGAATCTAGGACACTAACACATATATACATTACCTATATACATAGGCCATAGGCTAAGACATCAAGTCTATAACATATATGTTTACATATCTAATATATAGTCAACTATATATATTATAATACCATAATCTATATATATATATATATATATATATATATATATATATATATATATATATATATACCCATACACATCTATACAACCCTATATAGCCAACCTACATGATACCCACATATAGCCCCTCTATATATACAATACCTATATATATATATAATCTACATGTATACCCAACTATATATATAATACTCTATGTATATATATGATACACTATATAATACCCTATATATATGGTACACTATATAATATATAGGGAGAGAGGGAAGGAGAGTGAGAGTCTGGGTGATGGGGGTCATGACAGCAAAAAGGGGGGGGGGTTGATCTCAGAAAAACTGAGATAGGGGGGAACACAACACACACATACATATATGCATATATATACATATATCCATACATACCTATATCTATACCTACACACACATATATACACTCACATACTCACATACACACACACATACATATATACATATATATACAGTATATATACACACAAATATACGTATATATATACATAGAAATCAATTTAAAATTCGTTTTAAAATACTGAAATAAAACAGTAAACTGTTCATAACTGAACAGTGGGGTGGGGAAACCAATTTTAACACACGAAACCTAGCTAATACCCTAATCCTAGGGTTGGTAATCGTGCCCCCACACGTGTACGTGTCGTGTATGTCCATGGGAGTCCACCACGACACGACACGGCGTATCCAGTGGTCAAAACCCAAATCGGGTAAATTGACAGTGCACAGTGTCGTGCTAAGGTGCACACACGTGTAGGACACGACACACGTGTCCATGTGTCTCGTGCACACGTGTGTAGGTTCGCCTAGGGTAGGTCTAGGTGTCCTACAGCCTGATACGTGTCCAAGTGTCACACAGTGTCGTGTCCGAGCCCGTATCAGAGCTCAATTTCTACGTGTGTGCTGTCAGTACAAATTTAATGCACACACGAATTCGTGTCCGACACTACACTAGAAGACATGAAACTTGGGGGACATGTTCGCATACATTGCCCCCTCGTGTCCACCAAGTGTCACCCCTCCACGTGTCGTGTCGTATCCTACGTGAGTCCCGAACAGTAGGGGACTGAACACGAGCGTGGCGCAGTCTCGTGCACGCGTGTCAAAGGGTCGTGTGCCCCACACGTGGCACGTAGAGCCTTGTGCTCGTGTCAGGGTGTAGCCTAGGTCTAGGGCTAGGGTTTAGGCCTGACACTTTGTGTCCATGTCGTGTTTAGACACGACACGAAGGCCGTGTCAGTGTGTGTTTTAACACTGTGTGCAGTGTAAACTAAACCAGTGCATATCGGATTTCTTACTCGACACGACACGAGGTGTTACGAAACTTGAGGGGGGGCTTGTCAGTGGGTGCCCCTACCTCTATGCCAAGTGGCACGTGTCCACGTGGCGTGGATACGAAGAAATCCGTATCGGGTAGTAGAGGAACTAAGTGTGCACAGTGTGGTGTTTAACAGTGTGTTCGTGTCCAATTTGGACACGGACACGATACGATTTCGTGCTCAGTCAACTAGGGTTGTGTCCTACAAGCCTAGGGCTACCCAAAAATGTAATTTGTTTTGGAAAACAACAACTTTCAAACCATAGTGACATTTCACCAAACACTTAATTAAACACAGAGATACGTGTCCGATACGGACACCAAACCCAATCCATATCCTACCAAACTTGACCCACAGTTAGGGTTTACCTATATGCATGCAATTACGAAGAGAAAACACAATATTAACTAGGTTTTGTGAGTGTTTACCTATTGAGTGAAAACTCAATGAAAACAAAGTTTTGGGAGGGGGGGTGTCCTCTTCACTTGATGGTGCCCAAAATGCTATGCAACCTAGCTAGCTAGCTTCCCTTAGCATCCTCAATGGTAGGGGGTTCCAATGCAAGAAGTTTGGCTCAATTTGGAGCTAAAATGGCTAAGTTGTGGAAGGTTGAAGTTGTAGGAAAAACTAGATTTTTAAGAGTAATAAAAAGAAGCTTGAATGAATGGGGGGTTTGATTATATAGAAGGGGGTAGGGTTGGGCTGCCATGGGGGGGGGGGGGGGGGGGGGGGTAGGGGTAGATATTTAGGGTTCATCCACCTTGTTAACTTAGCTCCTAAGGCTTTGACTAGGTAGATAGATATTTCTAGGTTTTCTAAATATCTAAGAAAGTAATATCTTAGATATTTCCAACCTAAGATATTTACACATAAGTTAACATCTAACATTAGTCTTCTAGGTTAGTTGCTAACCTCTAGATTAGTGCTAAACTAGGTTAGGAGCTAACATGACACTAATCAACTAATTAAAGAATAATAAATTACATAAATCCAAATAAATTCTAATAAATTACCAAAATACCCTTTTGACTAAAAAGTGGTAATTTGATATCCTAATCACATGGTTAGGCTTACATGGTCATGGTTAGTCTCTAAGTTATGAAATTTCTAGGGTTTACACTAGGGTTATACTAGTAAAATCACAAAGTCATAAGCCATGACTTAGAAAAATAGTTTTAATCTAACTAAAATTCACAAAATCATATCATGACTAAAATACCATTAATAATTAATAAAAATAATAAATTTTCAAAATATCCCAATTTCAGAAAATTGGGTGTTACAGGGAGTCTGTTAAGTCCAGGAAGTCCGTTCAAGTCTCAAATATTGACTTACGAGCGTTCCAGAAGTTCTTCGTGAACTTGCTGGTTCCTGGAAGCTGTTCGTGCTCGTGTGGGGCGAATAAAGCTTTGAGCAACGGTGGTTCATTCACCCCAGCATCTCATTCTCGCCTGTCATCGCTACTGTTGCCTTTTACAGTAACTTCTTTTTAGAAGCTCTACTGCCGATAGTTGTTTGCACAAAGTCTCTTTAGATTTTTTGTGTATTACGTAGAATCTTTTTAGATCCTCATAATTCAGAATCCTCCAGGATCTCTGTTGCACATCTTCTTTAAGGTGCTGCATTTGAAACGTTGTGTGTATAATTGTTTCAGTTTCAGAATTTTCCATCGAAAATTGTGCCTCGGCACTAACAATCTCAAAGCTTTATTGAGAAGATGGATAATTCTCGTTCTTCGCTCATCGATACCGGCTTTAACAAGTTGGAGAAATTCGATGGCGAACACTTCCAGATATGGAGACAAAAGGTCACTTTAAATCTTCAACTCGTGAATGTTGATCACGTGCTGTCAGAAGAAGAACCGATCGTTCCAACCACTGGATCTGCTGCGGCTGTGGCCGCTGCTACGACCAAGCAAGCAAAGTGAAAGAGAGAAAACAATATATGCAAACTACTGATACTCAATTCCATGGAAGACTCTCTGGCAGAGTCCTACTCCAAGAAGACATCTGCCAAAGAGATATGGGACTCCTTGGGAAAGCTTTATGAAGATGACGAGAACCGGTCCAAGATCTTCATGGTAGAAAAATACCACAAGTGGACCTTCGAAGACGAGAAGGCGATGCTGCCCCAAGTGAAGGAGTTTCTGAAGTTGCATTAGAAACTAGAAGACGAGAACATGGCCCTCGTCGACAAGTTTGTCGTTGGAGGGATCGTCGCGAAACTTTCTACAGAATGGAGAAACTTCTATGCAAGGATGCATCGAAAGAAGATGGAAATTAGCTTGAAAATTTTCTTGCAAGAGATCCATGTTGAGGACGAGATGCGCTCTCAACAGAAGATGGATACTCTGTCCAAACAACTGACGAAGGCAAATCTGGTCCAAACCAGAGAGTACCAGGGGAAGTAGGATGCTTCTCATCGCAATAAGAAGGACTTCACAAATCTGAAAGTGAAGGGTCCTGCTTTCAAGCAGCAGAAGTCCAAGTCCCATGTGACTTGCTTCAATTGTGGCAAGAAGGGCCATTACAAATCCGAATACAAGTCCAAGCCCAAAGAACAAGGTGAGCCTAGTAAGGTTTCTATGATTACTAATCTAGTTGCCATGATAGCACAGGTTGCAACTGTGGGGGCTGACTTGGACTGGTGGATAGACACTGGTGCGACCTGCCATGTCTGTTCAGACAAAGACTGGTTCGTCTCTTATGAGCCAACTTCAGAGAAGGTCATAATGGCAAACCAGACACAAGCTGAAGTACTGAAGATCGGAACGGTGGAGCTGAAACTCACATCGGGGAACACTCTGACGCTTCAAGATGTGAAGCATGTTTCAGTAATTGCTAAGAACCTGATCTCTGGAAGTCTGCTCTGCAACGCAGGCTTGAGGATGGACATCAATGCTGGCCGGTTGGTGATGTCTAAGAAGGGTACATTCTTCGGGAAAGCTTTCCAAACTGAAAGAATGTACAAGATTCAGTTTGTTGTAACCCAGCATGATAATATAAATGCAATCACTTTTTCTGATTATTCTCTTGAGTTGTGGCATAATAGACTAGGACATGTTCATTGTAAAAGGATTAACAGAATGTCTAGTCTTGGACTTATCTCCAAGTGTGGGAGTAAGGTAAAGAAATGCGAAGTATGTGCTCAGACGAAGATCACAAGAAAACCCTTTTACAGGGTCCATCGAAGCACAGATCTTCTGGAGTTGGTTCACTCAGATATCTGTGACTTCAAACAATTCTCTACAAAGGCCGGGATGAAGTATTTCATTACTTTCATCGATGACTTCTCAAAGTATGCTTTCGTCTACTTGCTCAAGTCTAAAGACGAAGCATTCGAGAAGTTTAAGGAGTTCAGGGCCGAGGCTGAGCGGGAAACTGGACAACAACTCAAGAAGTTAAGGAGTGATCGAGACGGAGAGTATCGGTCTCATAAATTCTTATCATTCTGCAAAAAACATGGAATCATCAATGAGACAACGGCTCCGTACTCTCCTCAATCCAACGGAGTAGCAGAAAGGAAGAACAGAACGTTGACAGAGATGATAAACTCTATGCTGTTGACTGCGGGTCTTCCAAAGTGTTACTGGGGAGAAGTTGTACTAACGGCAACATTCATTCTGAACAGAGTGCCATATGCAACTTCCGACATAACTCCTCACGAACTCTGGTTCAAAGTCAGACCTAACTTGAATGTCATTCGAGTGTGGGGGTGTCTGGCTTATGTGAAGCTCCCGGATCTGAAGATTCAGAAGTTGGGGACAAGGACTACGAAGGCGATCTTCTTGGGGTATGCCGAGAAGAGTGATGCTCGGAGATTCTTTGATATCGAGTCAAACCATATCATCGAATCTCGCGATGCTGAATACTTTGAAGACAAGTTTGCAAAACACAAGAATATTGTTCTCGCGGATCTTCCGGAGAATGATGAGGGTACAAAGCAGACAGAAGTCTTTAATGAACCAGTAGTCCAAGATGAATCTGTCGTCAAGGAGACACCAGCTGAACCAGAACTCGCTGAGCCGTCAACTAAGCGAACGAGGAGGCCGAAAGACTTCGGAGATGACTTCGTCACCTATCATGTGGAAGCAGATCCGCTTACCTATGATGAGGCGATAAAGACCAAAGATGCTGTATTCTGGAAGGAGGCGATAGACAACGAGATTGACTCAATCACCTCCAACAACACATAGGTATTGGTTGACCTGCCAGAAGGAGCAAGACCCATCGGATGCAAATGGATCTTCAAGAAGAAGATGAAAGCAGATGGAACCATTGACAAGTTTAAGGCCAGGCTAGTGGCCAAGGGGTTTGCTCAGAAGCAGAGGATCGACTACTTTGACACTTATTCTCCAGTAGCTCGGATGACAACCATCAGATTGTTAATTGCTCTAGCAGCAATACACAAGCTGGTGATACATCAGATGGATGTGAAAACAGTATTCCTTAATGGCGAGCTGACCGAAGAGATCTACATGCAACAACCAGAAGGTTTTGTCGTCAGAGGTCTGGAAGACAAAGTCTGCAAGTTGATAAAGTCTCAGTATGGTTTGAAACAAGCTCCCAAAATGTGGCATGAGAAGTTTGACAAGGTGATAAGGTCAAATGGCTACAGGATCAGTGAAACAGACAAGTGTGTCTATACGAAGTTTGCTGACGGAAGAGGAGTAGTCGTATGTCTTTACGTGGACGACATGCTAATCCTAGGTACGGATTTAAGCTGCGTCACAGAGACAAAGAAATTCCTCTCGACCAAGTTCAGTATGAAGGACTTGGGGGATGCCGACGTAATCTTGGGGCTCAAGATCATCCGGACAGGCACTGGAATAGCGCTGTCACAATCGCATTATATTGAGAAGAAGCTCACTCGCTACGGGTATCAAGATCTTCCTTTTATTGATACACCGTACCGGAGTGATCAGAAGCTGGAGCCAAATTCGAGGGAAAGCGTCAGGCAGTTGGAGTACGCTAGCATCATCGGAAGCTTGATGTACGCTACTACTGCCACAAGGCCTGACATAGCTTTTGCAGTGGGAATGCTGAGTCGGTTCACTAGCAATCCAGGCGTTGAGCACTGGAAAGCTGTGAAGCGTGTTATGAGATATCTTAAGAAAACTCAGACATATGCACTTTTCTACAGCGGAGATCCGTCAGTAGTGGAAGACTTCAGTGATGCTAGCTGGTGTTCAGATATGGAGAGCGAGTATTCCACATGTGGATTCGTATTCGCCATGGGCGGAGCTGCTATATCGTGGAAGTCGAAGAAGCAGACTATGTTATCTCGCTCCTCCATGGAATCTGAATTCTTTGCAGTGGATGCTGCTGCAGATGAAGCAGAGTGGCTTCAGGAGCTCATGTATGATCTTCCGATGGTTGGGGCTTAGATACCGGCAATACCGATATACTGTGACAACCAGGCGGCAGCAGCAGTGGCATCAAATGAACTCTTCAACGGGAAGAAGAGAACGGTGTGGTTGAAGCATAGAGCAGTACACGATCTTATCAAGAGAGGTGTTATTGCAGTGATTGATGTTCGGAGTCAGGAGAACCTGGCGGATCCGTTCACCAAGGGCCTCAAGTGCCAGCTGGTCGATGACACAACTTGTAAAATAGACTTGAAGGCATTCTGATATTGTATTATTGTATTCCTACCATAAAGTTTTATGCTATTAGTTCAAAGATTTATCTACTAGGCATCTAGCTTTTGGTTCAAGGGAGGACCACTAATCGAAAGAATATCAGGAACGGTGGGTACATGTTCTATTGGACATGGAGAGGTTACGGACCTATAACCACTGTTGTCTACTATTGTTTTCTGCGAAAAACGGTTTCTGTAGGAAGGTTGGCTTAAATGCCTTAATGAGTTCTCAGGCAGAGTGAATGCCTGGAGTGCTTTACAGGAAGCACGGTAGCACAGTACTACAAGGAGTGTAACTCCATGCTACAATAGGGTGACTCCACCATGAGGTTCCCAGGTAGGGGTAATGCCTCGGCTTTGCAAGCCAAGTCACAGCGGAGTAGCACCGCAAATAGGCAGGTAGCCTAATGCTGTATGATAATCGTAATAAGAGAAGTAGACAGCACTACAAAGAGGACGATGTCCTCATGTTACAGTGGCATGACACCACGAAGAGGTACCAGGTAGGGTAAAGCCTCGGCTTTGCGAGCCATGTCATAGCGGCGTAACACCGCACGGAAGCGCAAGGCTGCATGCTGGGTAGTTTGGCACTATAAAGAGGCCTGTGACCTCATGCTACAGTAGTATGACACTACGATGAGGTACCCAGGTGGGGTAAAGCCTCGGCTTTAAGCCATGTCATAGCGGCGTAGCATCGCAAAGAAGCGCAATGCTTCATGCCATGACTCTTTATAAAGAACTCACCTATAGTGTATGGACAGAGATATCAGGCCGTCTCTTGAGGGTAAACTTGTAGACGCCCAAAAATTATACACTGAAACCAGGCTGGCACAAGGCCTTCAATGTGCAGCCAGAAGCACAGTTGATGTCATTATGTGAGTAGGAAGAATTGCAGTTATGGTGCATAATTCAAGGCTTAGTCCATTCTTGTATCATGCTGTTATTTAACCTATGCAGGAAGATTCAAGTCGTAGCGACATCTCTCCTAATGCGTGATGGGCAGTAACTGTGGGGAACGCTCAACCCATATATTGAGATATGTGGGGGATTGTTGGTATTTTTGCTTTTGGACTAGAAAAGATAGTCCCACATCGGCTACACCAAATGGTGAGTATCTCAATATAATGCATTGCTTGTGTTGAGGTGTGCATATGAGGTGTAGTGGGTCACAAGTTTGTGCCATGTGGAAGTATTTTCCTAGAAGAAAAAATGATTAAATCCAACAAGGATGCAAGTTAATTTTTGTTGTACGGACTCGGACGCGGACACGGACTCCAGGATGTCTCGTGCATGCACGGGAGTGTTCGGGGGGTAGGCGTGGACTGACACACTTCTATGCTGATTGTGGGATGATCTAAAATATCAAACTCTATTTTTGAGTATTGGTATTTTAGTCCCACATCGGATAGGAGAAGAGGTGAAGTCTCAACTCCACTCTATAAATAGAGCCCCATGGCCTCCTTTGAAAGATGCACCAAGAAGAGAGTTGAGGGAGTCTGTTAAGTCCAAGAAGTCCGTTCAAGTCTCAAATATTGACTTACGAGCGTTCCAGAAGTTCTTCGTGAACTTGCTGGTTCCTGGAAGCTGTTCGTGCTCGTGTGGGGCGAATAAAGCTTTGAGCAACGGTGGTTCATTCACCTCAGCATCTCATTCTCGCCTGTCATCGCTACTGTTGCCTTTTACAGTAACTTCTTTTTAGAAGCTCTACTGCCGATAGTTGTTTGCACAAAGTCTCTTTAGATTTTTTGTGTATTACGTAGAATCCTTTTAGATCCTCGTAATTCAGAATCCTCCAGGATCTCTGTTGCACATCTTCTTTAAGGTGCTGCATTTGAAACGTTGTGTGTACAATTGTTTTAGTTTCAGAATTTTCCATCGAAAATTGTGCCTCGACACTAACATAAATATTCCCGAAAAAAAAATAAAAAATAATAATAACGAAAAAAATGAACAAATATAAAAAAAAGGGTAAAAACGAAAAAAATCGGTAAAAACGAAAAAAATTGGTAAAAACGACAAAAAAAACGACAAAAACGATAAAAAACGACAAAAACGATGAAAAATAACAAAAAATAGGTGAAAATGACAAAATTGACCAAAAAACGACAACAAATGTATAAACGACAAAAATAACAAAAAAGGGTAAAAACGACAAAAATAACCAAAATACGATAAAAACGACAAAAAATAAAAATGCGGCAAAAACGACAAAAAACAACAAAAAATCGGTTTAAAATGACAAAAAATGACAAAAATCGGTTAAAAATGAAAAAAATCGGTTAAAAGAATAAAAAAATCGATTAAAAAGACAAAAATGGTTAAACGACAAAAAATGACAAATAATCGGTTAAAACGACAAAAAAAGGTTAAAAAACGACAAAAAACGGTTAAAAACAACAAAAAATCGGTTTAAAACGATAAAAATAACCACAAAAAGCGACAAAAACGAAAAATAATCGATAAAAACAACAAAAAGGGCAAAAAAAATCGGTTAAAACGACGAAAAATCGGTTAAAACGACAAAAAATAACCAAAAAGCGACAAAAACGACAAAAAATCGGTAAAAGCGACAAAAAAACGACAAAAATGACAAAAATGCCATAAAATCAGTAAAAATGACCAAAAAGAGACAAAAACGATAAAAAACAACTAAAAATCGGTAAAAACAACAAAAAAAGCTAGAAAACGAAAAAAATTGCTTAAAACGACAAAAATTGACAAAAAAAGCGACAAAATGACAAAAATTGGATAAAACGACAACAAATAATCAAAAAGTGACAAAAAAGACAAAAACTGGGTAAAAACGAAAAAAAATTGCTTAAAACGAAAAAAAAATTGGTAAAAACGACAAAAAATACCAAAAAATGATAAAAACGACAAAAAATAATCAAAAAGTGACAAAAAAGACAAAAAAATGGATAAAAGCGACAAAAAATTGCTTAAAATGAAAAAAATGGTAAAAACGACAAAATGACCAAAAAAACGATAAAAATGACAAAAAATAATCAAAAAGTGACAAAAAAAGACAAAATAATGGGTAAAAGCGACAAAAAATCGCTTAAAACGAAAATAATTGGTAAAACGACAAAAAATGACAAAAAATGATAAAAACGACAAAAAAGAAGAAAAATGTTCAAAACTAATCAAAATTGATCAAAAAAGAAGAAAAAAAATTTGGACAATTTTTTTTTTCCCGGGCCAAAAAAAAATACCCACCTATTCTCCAGGGATAGAATTCTCATATTTTGTGGGTAAACTATTTACCCGGGTATTTATAATTCCCGGGAATAAATTTTTTATAAGCCAAACAAACGTGGTAATAGATTCCCATCTTAAATTTTTTCGGAAATAAAAAAAATACCGCGTACCAAACGCCCCCTTAGTGTATATGGTTGTGTATGTAGAGTCTAAAAATTAAGAGACGCCACTCATTAAAGTCTTCAATCATCTGATGGCGCCAAAACAATCAAGTTGTGCCGGATCATCAAGTTGCGCAGCTTCAGATTGCGTCATCGCCAGGTTGCGCTGGAGTCAGGGTGCACGGAGCGACATGTGGCGCACTTCCTCGATAAGCTGTAACGACGTTATCATTACCTGACAACTGACAGCACGGAGATTAAGAAAAATTTCTTCGAATCGCGCACAATGCGGCGCTCGAGAAAACTTTGTCAGCATATAAGCTGTTTGGCGCAAGTCATTGAATGGCGCAAGGATTTATCAGTACATCACAGAAGACCTAGTCAAAAGCCGCTAATCGTTAAGTTGCGCCTATGCGCAGCCTGACAAAATGGCGCAACTTGATCAACTTTTGGTTTAAAACAGGGTGACATGGCGCGCAAGCCATCAACTTCGCAGAGCGTGCCATTACACTGCCCACAACCACGCGCATCTCAATCAAACGATGCCACGCGCCTACAGCAGTTGGTGTAAACCGCTCGCGCAGGTTGTTGTATTGTGCCCTCGCGCAACCTGATGAAGCATGCGCAAAGTGTTCAAATGGTGTTCAAGACAGAGTGACGTAGCGCGCAAGCCACTAACTTCGCAGAAAATGTCCACTACACTGTCCACGACCATGCACATCTCAATCAAATGATGACACGCGTCCATAGCAGTTAATACAACCGTTTGCGCAAGTGAACAGGGAGCACGCAACCTGAAGCGCGCGCAATCCAGAATAACTACTAAATAGTTATTTCAAGAACTCTATAAATAGAGTTTCAAATCATTCTCAAAAGATCAAGAGTGATCATAATCTCCTGCTAAAGTGCTGCTGCATTCTCCAGAGGCTCGTGTCTTCGATATCACATCGTCCAAGGGATAAAGTGATCGTCTTCTGATCAGATTCCTATAGTTGTACTTCCCCAGAAATCAATTGTACTCCTGTACTTTTTCTTAGTTTATAATAATAAAAAATTTTGTTCTTTGCAAACAAAATGCCGACTCTACTGGGGTCGACTTTCTCCTTCGACGAGAAAGTGACAACTCAATGTGATACTGCGTCAATTGGCAAAACGCAGAAGACCCTGGTCGTGAAAGTCGACCAGACAGCCTACGAGACCATGATCAATGCTGGGGGTGCCAAGCGCACTTATGCCGATGTTAAGAGCAAGACTCGCTCTATTTGGACTCCTAAGTCCTCGGTGGTGCAATCTCCTGCCTCTGCGCAACTCGCGCCCATCAATGTTTCGGCGCAACCTAAGGAAAATAGCCTTTTGGCTAATCCCTCTACTTCTCAGATTCTGAAATCGAAAGAGACTCTGTCTCGACACACTGATGTCCAAAACAAGGGAAAGCGCCCTTCAGCCCTCTCTTCCCTGGCACAACCTGCGCCTGTTCCTACTTTTGTGCAACTCGCGCCCATCACTACTTTGGCGCAACCTAAGGAAAATAGCCTTTTGGCTAATCCCTCTACTTCTCCGACCCTGAAATCAAAGGAAACTCTGTCTCGACACACTGCTGTCCAATACAAGGGAAAGCGCCCTTTGGCCTTTTCTTCTTCGACGCAATTTGCACGTATTCCTGCTTCGGCACAATTTGCGCAGGTTCATGCCTTAGCGCAACCTGCATGAACTTGTACACTAGCGCAATGTAAAGAGAAGCACTCTTTTCCACCAAATCAGAAGCTTAGTGAGAAATCACTAAATCAAGGACAAGGTTTAACTTTTCTTCATTCTGCTCGAGTTGTTGACTGGGTGGAAAGTACTGCTCTCCTTAATAGAGACATCCAAATCTCTATCGGGAAGATGAGTTCCATTCAGAACAAACCTTCCATGCAAAAGGACATTTTGCATATTCCAAAGAGATCAGGACATGATCTACCAACCTTATATATTTCAAGATCCCGACAAGGCAAACTACTAGTATCTCAAGTAGATACACAAGCAGCTCCCCTGTCAGACTTGCGCACCTATATCAACAGCTGCCAATTAGGCTCAACCTCGAAAAATCACAAGATACATCAAGCACCAGTTGCTAACTTACAACAGAGGAAGAATGCTGAGGTGAAAGATCATGTGACTTATACTAACCAGCTTAGCACGTCCTTGTACACTCAAGGTACAGGACATCTCAGAAACAGGAACCATGTCCCGAATATCATCAAGGACTACGTTCCTGCAACTTCTTTCCGTCCTGTTAGCGACCTCCGTAAACTCTTAATACAGAAGCAGAATATTACAAATCCATCCCGTCTAGCGGTGGTCCAACAACAAGAACATCATTGCAACCACCATCATGAAGTTATCATCAAATGCTGCTGTCAGTCAGCTAAGCGGTCCGTCTTTGATCGTTTGAATTATGTTTAGACTCCCGAACCAATCCTAATAGACGAAGATGAACTTCTCTATGCTTCTGTCAACATGGCATCTCGAAGCACTGGGGGTGGAAAATGTAGCCTCCCTTCCCGGAATTTTTGAATATTTTTTTATTATTTAATTAATTTGAATGGTAATTTTTCGATTTTATAAATAATTAATTAGTTAATTATTACGGTAGATGATTTTAGTCATAGTTAGGAATTTGAGTACAAGGTGACTAGAAATCATAACACGGATAGTGCAGTGGCGTGCTTTGACTAGTGTATTAGCCTTGGTAAGGAAGGCCGAACCATAATGATGTCCTAACTGGGAAAATCAGACCAAGTTGTGACATGACCATTATAAATAGTTTAATTATTTATTATTATTATTTGACTGTTTAAGTGACCCGGTGGTACCGAACTAGTCCGGACCGAACCCGGACAAAGTCCAAGCCCTCGTAGTCGGGTAGTACGTGTAGAGACGACCATATAGAGGTATGTAGTATTGGCATTTTTACTTTAGTAATTTAGGAAACAATTTGGAATCGGTATATATATATATATATATATATATATATATATATATATATATATATATATATATATATATATATATATATATATATATATATATATATATATATGGATGTGTGTGTATATGCATATATATGTATAGGTCACTCTAGATATATAATAAGATTTTGGAGTATATATGGTTATATGAGTAATATAGGAATATATATATACATAGATGTATATATGTATGTATGTATGTATGTATGTATGTATATATATATATATATATATATATATATATATATATATATATATATATATATAATATATATATATATATAAAAGAAATAGGAAAAAGAAAAAGAAAAGAAGAATGAAAAATTGCCCACAACTCCAGCCAGGCCCGAACCCAGCTCCCCACTGGGCCGAGCCCAGCTGAGCGAACCCAGCAAGCCCGAGCCCAGCTAGAGCCAGCCCGAGCTAACGTATGACTCATTTGAACAGAGAGGCTCTCGATATATATATATATATATATATATATATATATATATATATATATATATATATATATATATATATATATATATATATATATATAGAGCCGAGAGTCAGAGAGAAATCGAGAGAATCCTATGTAAAACCCTAACCCCAAACCTACTCCCCGCCGACCTCTCTCCCTGGCACACCTTCCCGCCACCGGAGCACGCCGCTGCGGGCCATCGCCGGCCGGCCAGGGTCGCCGCAGACCCACGTGCGCGCACGGCGGACCGAGAACAGGACAGTGACCACAGCAGCTTCGCGGGCGACTTTGCTACGGGGTTTCTCGACCCGTAGTCAACCAAATTCGGATCTATCTTCACGGGTATGCTCACAACCTATAGGGATTTAAGTTTTGTCAAATATTTTGTAGGATGCAGCCCTAGATTGTTAGTTATATCGACTCAAAGTCGAGGAAAAACAGTCCAAAATAGAGCATTGGAAACAGATCAATGACACCACTTTGCACCCAATTTATTTCCAAACCATACACGATTTCACAGAACCACTTGAACAGTAATATAGGCAACATATAGGACTTTATAACCCTTTTTGTGGATTTAGAAATCATCGACTATGTGTCGAGGAATCGAATCCCGAAGTTGACCGAAAATCTGTTTTAAAAACTAGAAAATCTCTCGATACGACGTGCGTCCCGCCATTTTGGGCGACGTGGTCGCGAACCAAAAGCATCATAAGTTGCGTAATGCTTTCGTGGATGTGTGGGCTTTGACGGAATTCAAATTGATCACGTATGCGCGACGAATTTGATGCGTATCCGTCGAAATTTACCGTATCGGCCTCTGTACAAATTTTCTAATTACTTTGTGCACGTTCGTCATATCGATATAAAATATGCACCAATAGGACCGTATCATTTTTCTGGTCCTATATGACAAGTTTGGTTCGATTCTGAGACAGTTGATCAGAACACCATTTTGTGGGCCCTACGGTCCGACTCAACGGGCGATTTTGTGCATGGCCTGCCGGAATTCCACTTTGGACATACGGTTGGATTCGTATCGGAAAACTAGATCTGTTGATATATAGTTTGACAACTTTAGAGACCATAGACTCTGGCACATTTTTCGGTGCAAAACGGGTCCAACGGCGGATACCGTTTTGCCCGAAATTACCATTTTGCCCCTGTATCCAGAATTGGACTTAAGGACAGGAAATTCTAGTTAATTTGACTATTCTGAGAACGTTGGTAATGTTTGTTTCAGCTTTCGGGAACAGTTGTGAGATTTGGACTTATTTGGCTTACCGGTTGACGGTTTATTGTTGGATCTGCGTGCAAACTCCAGGCAAGTATACCTTGCCGAACATATACAGTATTTACATGGTTTTATCTTTATTTATTGTATTCCTTTTCATATTGTCACAGGATTCCATATTGTGATTGATTTGTCCTTGATCTTTTTACTTGTTCTAGATTACGTGCACGTATATGATATTTGACATTGCTAGATTATTGGTCTTTTCGTGTCACCTTGCCTCGTGATTGAGTGTTAATTTCTTTATCTGTCCTTGACTTGACCATTCTTGACTGGGAGTATCTTGCATTGTACTACAGTTAAGATATACTATAGATTGGGAGTATCTTACATTGTACTACGATCTATAGCCGATTTTTATCTTGATATTGCTTGATTTACTTGACTTGAAACATGCCATAGATTGGAAGTATCTTACATTGTACTACGACCTATAGCATATATTGATTGATTGATTGACTTGACTTACGACACTATAAATTGGGAGTATCTTGCATTGTACTGCGATTTATAGGAGTCTACTTGACCTTGTATCCATTAGGAGAGGAGATCGATACTAGAATTGGCTAAACTCGACTGAGAGTATCCTGCTTTGTACGTCAATTAGAACACTATAGATTGGGAGTATCTTGCATTGTACTACAAGCTATAGGAGTTTTTATTGATAGTTAGCCAAGTCTAGTATTATATTTCCATACGACTCATCGTCCTTAGATGTTCTCCTTGTAGTATTCTTATCATTCTTACATGTTATTTACTGTCATATTAGTATGCATATTTTATGTATCTTGCTAGTCCTCTGAGGACCTGATGATCCCTTCAGGTAGCAGATTTACATGTAGTTAGCTGAGCATATGGCAGTTGACTTCATCTGCATGATTCAGGTATTTTGTTAGTATTATCGATTTACTATCCTTCTCGTGCTTTTATAATATATTCTACTTAATTTATAGACTCATATCATTCTTGGAGTCTAATCGGACAATATGCTAATGGACTGCAGACCATGACCCATACTTGTTCATTCTTGTTTTACATTATTCTTGTGGATTGAGATATAGTTTAGATTAGACATGATACCCTACTCTGGACAGCTTATACGTACTCGAATCGGGCTGGAGTCCGCTCGATACGTAGCTGTCTTGCTCACGAGTTCGCGTCCGAAAAGCGGGTGCGGGTTGTGACAGAAAACGCCCAAAACGTACTGTGTCCTGCAATCCTAGTCAGCAATACTTAGATCAGATACATGAATTCGGTGAAGGAGTATACCAATATACCAGATCAAAAAGCCGAGATACAATCGGTCAAAGAAATCTTCTTGATTCAAACCAAGATTCCTTCAGTCAAAAAGATATCCCTATCACTTATTCTGGAAATAGTTCTTTATGTGACTTTGACGCTGACAGTGAAAGTTCTGAAAGGACCATTCTTTCCACTAGCTCGTCTTCAAAGGCTAGAGAAGTGACTGCTTCTGCCGTCACAGAAGATCTAGACACCTCCACTTCTTCCAGTCAAAAGCAGAGAAGTACTGCTTTGGAGGCTAGTTTGAAGAACATGGCTGAGATGATGGCAGACATGCATACTGTGATTATGACACAACATACAGTTCCACCAGTCGCGAATCTGATTCCGACTCAAGAACCTGTGACGACATCAGTTCCCACCAATATTGATCTGGGGGTACAATCTCCTCAAACTGCTTTCATTCCTGCGTAGGCTATTCCAAGTCAATCTGGTACAGGGGGTATTACTTATCATGCGGTACCCCCTCCTAACACATTGAATCAATCTACTACTCCACAATCAGCATGAGATACCAATGAGACTGTAAAACTTTTACGTACTCAATTTGAAGCTTTCAAACAGAAGGATGGCCTGCAGAAGCGTGGGATCAAACAGCCCTATCCCATAAAATGGAAAGATGTCCAATTTTCTCCTAAATATAAGCCCCCTACTGTTATGTTATTTGATGGCAGCATGTCTCCAAGTCAATATCTCAACCACTTTGTGGTAATGACTGACTAACTCCAACCAAATGATGCTCTTCTTACCAGAGTATTTATTGGATGTTTAGCCGGTACAGCATATGACTGGTATCATAGTTTAACAGACGGGTGTATAACCTCTTTCGTTGGCTTCAAACAAATATTCTTGGAACGATTTTATGATTGAACCAACGACATGACTATGTCTGCTCTCATCAAAATCAAACAACGACATAATGAAACGACTGAACGTTTCATTGAACAGTTCCACCGTGAACGACTCAAAATGTCTCTCGAAACTCCAGATGCTCTGACTATAGACACTTGCAAATCAAACCTGTTACCTATAATCAGTATGTGGACAGGATCAACACAGTTCCAGGATTGGCCTTCTTTCATAATGAACGCCAAATCCGCAGAAGAAAGCGCTGACAAATTCAAGCAATTAGGCATTCAAATGCCTAATCTTGACAAAGAAGAACGTGCTACACCGAATAATAATGGCCGTCAAAATAATCGCAAGAGCAAGGAGACTTTAGCCATTAACCTCAAAGGCAAAGAAGCCCTGACCATCAATGTAAATCAGCCAACATCTACCCCTTCAGTACCACCACAATGGGCACCTCGTCCAAAACAAGAATACTCTTTCGATGAAGATGACATCATGAGTATCTTTGATTTCCTCATCAAGAGCAACAAACTCCAACTGCCATAACCTAAAAGGCCAGATAAAGTTGGTAAGACTGACCATCCTAAATATTGTGTTTACCACAGGTTTATCGGACATCCGACTCGAGCGTGCTATGTGCTTAAAGGTAAAATACAAGAGATGGTCAATTCTGATACAATGACTCTCCAGCAAGATGAGAAAACTGTAACGACTAATATCGTCTCCTTACAGTTTGGAGATTTTCCAGCTCAACTTGTGCAAGACGGCGTTGTCCCCTGTATGCCCCCTGAATTTAGGGCTTATTTTTAATTTTATAAATCAATTATTTTGAATAAATATTGTTATTTAATTATTATTTTATTTTATGTTCTTTTTCGTGACCTTGACTTCTGGAGTGTCAGGGATGCCAATCTCTGAAAACTCTTTTCATCAATGTGTAGTAGACAAGATTACCTTCATATTGATATATCATGTCCCACCCAAACTTGTTCCCTTGTACTCTTTTTGCTTCACACAACTTCGGATCAATTTAGACCATTTGATTATTAAAGAATTATTAATTAATTTTTCCACTTTTATCTTTGACCATCATATGCACATTACCGTGACTTTTAAATTAGGTGCACAAGGCTAGTCATTTTCTGAAACCAAATTCTCATGCATGACCTACTCGAGACACCCTACACCCATGACCTTCGTGTCCCACTCAGACACACCATATTATGCTTCATTTGCTTCGCACAACTTTTGGGTCAATTTAGGTCAATTAATTATCCATCGTAAAATGTGACCTGACTTTCAATTTAATTTTGGGACCCGACATCGACCCAACCTAGTCGACCCAAAATATGGACATGGCCCACATGAAGCCTACTACCCACATGACACTTGTGTCCCATTTATTTGAGCTCCCACATGCTACTTATTTACCCATGTTCATAAACACCTAAAATTAAATTATTTATTGCACCATGTATGTTTTGACCCGACCCGGCTCAACCGAACCCAACCCAAGCTCCATGTTACTGTTGGCCCAATGATTGTATCATGTTTTGAATATGGTTAATATGTTAAGTTTAGCATTTCTTTATCACTAATCTTCATACTATCGCTATAGCATTTCTACTTATGCTTATACCTTTGGTGATATGTGCCTATTAGTTTACATATTAGTGATATGAGCTTATCTATCTTAAATTTAATCGGGTTGCCAAAATCAAAACTATGTTTTTGATTTTGGTTATTCAATTAATTTTAATCATTATGATATCACTAACAATTATGCTATCACCTTAGCACTTATACTTAAACTCATCATTGTCCTAATGTGCATTAAACTTATCATACTTGCTACTATGTATATTGTTTTGTTCGTCTAACATGTACATGCAAAAAAGTAATAAGCAAGATCAATGTGGACATATGCAATAAAGAAATCATGGTGGGCCAAAGACGATGGATCCCACAAGATTTCTCTGAACCACCCGACGACATCTCCGGAGCCACGCACTCAGGGGTTCCGCTGCTCGATCAGCGGACGGGAGTCGAGGGGGTCGAGGGGGCAGCGCCCTTCGTCGGGGGTTCGGGGGCGAAGGCCCCGAAAGGTATTCAGTTTTCACAAACTGGATATCTTTGGACAGCTGCCGCCAAGAAAGAAAGCCAACATCTATCAAGGAAAGAAGCCATGCCATGCCATCATCATTTCAAGACTCTGAAGAAGCCTGTACCTGCTATAATATTTCTGGAGTCTGTAATGAGTCTTAGGAATATTTATAAACACAAGAAATGGATGGTAAAATCGAAAACTAGGGTAGAAATTAGTCCAAGATCATTTTCGGTTGAAAATCGGCATACCGACGGTATATCGGTCCATACCGACGGTATACCGATTTTGTTCACAGAAAGTTTCTGTCGACAAAATCGGCATACCGACGGCATACCTGTTCATACCGACGGTATACAGGTTTAGTAACGTTAAAATTCCAATGGTCGAAAATTCGAGCAATTAATGATCCCAACGGCTATATTTCTAGCCGTTGCATTCCAGACCGGCATACCGACGTATACCGGTCCATACCGACGGTATACCGGTCGCTGTCTAAATAGTTGCCTTTGAGTTCTTTTCAATGCTTTGGTTATAAATAGCCTTGAACCCCTTCATTTAACCTAAAAATTTCTAAACCACCAAAGCCTATCCACAAACAACTCTACAAAGCTTTCATTTGCCATCCACAAATTGTGTTAGAGTTATTGAGTTGAAAAGTAAGATCTTCATCTTATTGTATAAGGAGATCAAAATCTATTGTGAAAGGTTAAAGTTGGAGAGTCTTCGTATCCAAACTCTCGGTTGAAGTTGGAGAGTCTTCGTATCCAAACTCTCGGTTGAAGTCGGAGAGGACTTCAGATTAAAGCTCTCGTGTAAGAAGTTGGCAAGTTCTTCGGATCCAAACTCGTGTGTAACTATTTACTCAAATAGTGGATTAAAGCCGGAGAGAGTTCCGGGACTGGAGTGCCTCTTGGGAGGATACCAGGATATATCGTGTGTCGGTATTGTTATTGCTTCTTCTCTTACACTTATATTTTTAAATTGTCCATTAGCTTGTGCTAAGTGCTTGATTAGTTAGCTTGACCCTATTCACTCCCCTCTAGGGTTCCTACAGTTACTCCCTCATGAGTATCCACACACTCATTTTTCTACAAATATTAAATACCTAGTCTACCTCTAAATATTCTTTGGATAAACCCCTTGATTTAAATCCCTAGAGAATGACTTAATTCTCATTCAATCCTAGCCCTTGGATTTCATACGTCAACATCACCACCCCCCATTCTCACATAGCAGCCAACACTCACTCCCACATCCCTTGGCCGGCCCTAGCTTTTAGAGAATCACTTTTCTCTCCCTTTTCCTCTCATTTTCCTCACTTAATTCTATCTTTCTTTCTTAGTATTTTCACTCACAGCACATTCTCTCTCTTTCCTTTCAACACTTAACCACTCCTTCACCATTCTCTCATCCTCCTCCCATGGCAGCCACGCACCACCCCGAACTCTCCTCCTTCCTCCTCCTCCCGTGTACTATACCACCACCATTACCATCATCTTCTCCTCCTCCTTACTTCACCATCTCCACCACCATCCATAGCCATCACCATTAATATTATCATATACCATCACCACCTCCACCCGAACCTCCTCTCTGATCTTCTCTCCATCGCCGCTGCATGGCCGCCCCGCCGCCGTGCCGCTGTGCACAGCAGCAGCAGCTACTGCATGGAGCAGCAGCAGAGCAGCAGCAGTTGCTATATCAGCATGCAGCAGCAGCCGTCGGCTGCAACAGCAGCCACGGTGCCGCCGTGGCCGTCACCGACGAGCCCTTCTCGGGCTGTGTGTGGGCCGAGCGCACCTCTCCATAGCGGCCACCGTCCTCCGGTACGTACCGTCTAGGCTATTCGTGCATTTTGCACAAAATTCCGTCGTGACGCGCTCGGATCGGATCCAGAATGTACGCTTCGAAGCAGCAATTTTGTGCACATTTTTCGAGAAATTCGACCGTTGGATCGACGATTTCTTTGCTCCATCACAATCTTGGTATATTCATCTTCACTTCCCTCAAGTTTCGTCCGTTAATTTTATAGTTTGATACATCAAAACCGGCCACCAAGTTGACGCTTTAAATTGTGTTATTTTTGGACAGTTTTGTGGAGCCAACTTCATCGATTCGTATCTCCTCCATCGCAGCTTCGTCTGGCGTGCCACTGGTTCCTATGCGCAGCTGGTATAACCCTCTTCATGTTCCCTTAAATTTCATTTCATTGTGAGCACGTTTGGTTGGTCGAATTCGACGCCAAAGTTGGCCGTCCGAATTCTTAATTTTACACTTGTAAAATTTTATTTTTGAACCTGGAACTCCGGATTCAATTTCTGACACCACCGGTAGACTCGTGGCGTCGTTTTGGCACGTTTTCATATAAAGTTTGCTTAGTTTGGAGGGCGTGGGCCCTAGCACGTATTTCGGTACAACGTGGGCCCCATGGTCCGGATCAACGAGACTTTTTGAGATCGGCTCATCGAAATCCAATTCCGGATATACCGTTGAGTTCGTATCATCATTTTGGACTCGTTGATATATAATTTTCTGAGTTTTGTGGACATTGACTCTGACACGCATTTTTGTGCAAATCAGATTCCAATATCCAGGTCAACGGGCCATTTTGAGATCGGCTCATCGGAATCCAATTCCGGATATACCGTTGAGTTCGTATCGTCATTCTGGATTCGTGGACATATATTTTGCTAGGTTTTGATGGCTTATATCCTGACACCGTTTTGATCCAAAATTACCTTTTTGCCTCTCTGTCCAAATTGGACTTATGGGTAGGCTATTCTAGCTATTTCGACCATTCTGGACACGTTGGTGATATTTGTTTCATCATCCGACAACATCTGTAGGCTTTTTCCTATCTTTCACCATTTGTTATAATCCTTTTTTTTTATTTGTATTTTAGATCCTTGTATCAGAATTGAGATCCATCGATTCCAGTGATTTCACCATCACTGAATTTGATATGTTGACCCTGTAGATATTTATAGAGACTAGCTTTGACCCTGTTTGACCATGGTTGACTACTTTGACTGAACGGCGAAGTAGAGTCAACATTTGACCTAGGTTAGACTAGTTTTGACCATGGTTGACCACGGTTGACTATTTTGACCAAAATTCAACCGGAAGTCAAATGTAGCCTAAAATTGACTAAAACTTGACCGAAGTTGACCAATTGACCCAAAGTCAACTGTTAGTCAACGTTAGTCAAGTTTGACCTAGAGTTGACCCGAGTTGACCAAAAATTAACTGTAAGTCAACCTTTGACTTAGATTGACCTTGTTTGACTTGCTTTGACTTATCTTGGTCTAGTTTGACTTTGTTTGACCTAGTTTGACTTAGTTGACATGTCTTAACCTATTTTGACTTAATATGACTTGATTTTACTTCCAAACCGTTATATTGATACAATATTCCATCTATAGGTCCTCGAGGCACTGTTCTTGGACTCAGTCGACTTATCCATCACATCACAGGCGAGTACATTCTCTGATAATATTTCTATTTTATGATATCATCTATATTTCTTGTATTTAGAGTAGATATCCTTGTTCTCTTGACACATTATTCACACGGATTGGTATTTCTCTGGATCCCGTCATGAGATATTATTCCTTGTATTCTTTGGTTTATATTGTACAAGTCTTTCTTGTTCCTTGTGCATTGTATAGACACGATTCCTGCGAAGGCTAGCTACCCTCTCAGAGAATCGCATGTCATGTTGTGTCATGGTTGGATCTACTATACTAGTCGGGAGACGGGGAGTGTTAGTGTAGATATGTAGTCAATTCCTATTTGTACCCGTATATCCGGGTGCGAGTCTTGACACATTTTTAGTGGTGGTCCATGCAGGTCAGTCTTTGCAGTTAATGCAAAGTTGTGGTAGTATTTAAGCTTATTTGTACTACTGCGAGCCTGCCCTATGATTAAGGTTGACTCATGGAATATTTTAGGATTTTGGTACTCAATCACATATTAGGAACTCTTGGTAGATTCCAGAGATGACCCATGGGAATCTTATTTCGAAAGCTTTTTCAAATCTTTTCTCACTTGTTTCTATTCGTCTTGATTTTTAAAATATTTGTCCGTATCAAACTTTATTCTTTCTTGGGATGAGTTGTGGTTCCCAGAGGGAAGGTATAAGTTGAACTTATATATCCTCTAGGTTGAGAATCGAATATAATTTGCCAATCTTATATCAAGGTTGAGATTATTTAGATTATACTCCAGAACTTTCAATCTTGACCTAGATAGTACCTTTGGGACTTCTTCTGAGAACTTTTCCTCAACCCTACCTCGGAATCTGTTTTTGCTTGTTTTTATTTATTTATCCTTAATTCGTTGTTAAATTTTAAATCTTGATATTCATTGGTTGTTGACTTCGATTTTGATTTTGTTGAAATCAGTTTTTATGGATTGAGTTAAGATATTCTGATAAACATATTGATGAGAACGATGAGAACAATAAATGTCTACTTTATTATGGAGTTTAGAATTTATTGCAGTCGTACTAGCTAGCATGACAGGGACATGGAGCCTGATGTTGGTTATACTATCCTAGTTATGGAATTTGGATTTTCTTGCAGCCATACCGGTTGGCATGGTAATAATTCCAAATGACATGATTTTAGGGTATATACCTTAGTTATGGACTCTATCGTTTATTGCAGCTATGCTTACTGACGTGCGAAAATTCTGGCAACATGATTTCAGGAAGACTTGTATGGTTATCAGATTATATCTTAAATCGGTTCACTTCGTTATGACTAGATGAGCAAGAACAAATTCTTATCATCATTCTCCCCCATCTTAATTAACTCTGTCTATCTACAGCTTAACTAGGATTTTCTCGACATGATTGTTTTGTGTTCCATCTTTCATATGATTTGACTAAACTATTCTTCGCTAACCTCTTGGGTAATTCTTCTTGTCCTTCCCGGTAATTGTTGAAAGTGCCTCATGGATTGATTCAAGAAAAGTTTGAAAAGTAATTTATCCTTGTATTACGGAATCGGGAGTTTACATCCAGAGAAATACTGGCAAGATATTCGGATAACGACATCATGGTTAAATATGTTTCTCGAATTCTACTTAGACCACTCCCTAAGAATTTTGACTAACATCTTCTCCTTTATTTTACAAAAAATTTTTGGAAGTATTTTACGAATTTAGCCAAGTTAAGTTCAGGAACCTATATTATCTGGCGTGACAGCTGTGCACTGCAGCCATCTGTCGTATTATGGAACAAGGAAGTTTATCGCAGTCAGATGCACACTAGCGTGATAGTAACTTCATGTGACATAATTTCGGAGGTATATGGTTCTTGAGTTTTACTTTGACTACGTCCTATGCATCTCGTTTGGCCTCATACTATTCTTGGAAATATTTCGATAATCTTTCCTGCCTTGCTTAACCCTTACCTTGTCTGAATATTAATATGGATTGCTAGACCCAATCTTAGGCCCTTGTTACCTTCTATTTTTGATGATTGGATAGCCAAACCTTGTTAACAGATTCTGTAGTGTAACTATAATATGTTATTATGTGTGATTGTGATGAGTATATTTTCCTAGGGATTTATTGGATTAAGCTTATAGGACAGATATGAGTGACTAACTATAGTGGACTTAGAAACCAATGATTAGTTTGATAGTATAGATTGATTTTAAGATATCTTAGATGGAGTAATGAATATTATATTGTTGTGACTGCGGATTAAGGATTAGAATCTTGTGCTTAGGTTCGAGGGTTGAACATTGTAAGACTTTGATGACCAAGTGATTATTGGTTAGCTACAAGTTATTTACATTTGATTTGAGGGTTTATATTCATGAATTGTTGAGTAAAAAGAGGAGATCAGACTCAATGCCAAGAATATGTTTTGAATGTATAAATTCAAGGAGCTTGTGATTAGTAGGATATAGATACTTAGGATAGGATAAGGAAAACAAACTTTTTGCTATTGAGATTGGAATTTTGGTTGATGGCCAAGCATTGTTGATATATATACGTTTCTCGAGGATGACCTGTATTTTGAGTATATGTAAAGGTTCTTGTTGATATGAAGATTCTAAGGGGTAAAACGATATAGTTTTAAATGAAATAAGTTTGTTGAACCTGAATCAAAATATCTGTAGAGAGAAACAACGTAGACGATCACAAGAGTAGCAGATTGGGTACTGTAGCCATAGCAGTTGTATGTTTTAGCTCGACCTATTAGATAATTTTTAATTTCGAGGACGAAATTTTTATAAGGTGGGTATGATGTAAGCCCCTGAATTTAGGGCTTATTTTAATTTTATAAATCAATTATTTTGAATAAATATTGTTATTTGATTTTTATTTTATTTTATGTTCTTTTCCGTGAACTTGACTTCTGGAGCGTCATGGATGCCAATCTCTGGAAACTCTCTTCATCAGTGTACAGTAGACAAGATTACCTTCATATTGATATATCATGTCCCACCCAAACTTGTTCCCTTGTACTCTTTTTGCTTCACACAACTTCGGGTCAATTTAGACCATTTGATTATTAAATAATTCTTAATTGATTTTTCCACTTTTATCTTTGACCATCATATGCACGTTACCGTGACTTTTAAATTAGGAGCACAAGGCTAGTCATTTTCTTAAAACCAACTTCTCATGCATGACCTACTCGAGACACCCTACACCCATGACCTTCATGTCCAACTCAGACACACCATCTTGTGCTTCATTTGCTTCGCACAACTTTTGGGTCAATTTAGGCCAATTAATTATCCACCGTAAAATGTGACCTGACTTCCAATTTAATTTTGGGACCCGACATCGACCTAACCTAGTCGACCCAAAATATGGACATGGCCCACATGAAGCCTACTACCCACATGACACTTGTGTCCCATTTATTTGAGCTCCCACATGCTAATTATTTATCCATGTTCATAAACACCTAAAATTAAATCATTTATTGCACCAGGTATGTTTTGACCCGACCCGGCTCAACCGAACCCAACCCAAGCTCCATGTTACCTCATCATGAATATCCACACACTCATTTTTCTGCAAATATTAAATACCTAGTCTACCTCTTTTAAATATTCCTTGGATAACCCTCTTGATTTAAATCCCTAGAAAATGACTTAATTCTCATTCAATCCTAGCCCTTGGATTTCATACATCAACATCACCACCCCCCATTCTCACATAGCAGTCAACACTTACTCCCACATCCCTTGGCCGGCCCAAGCTTTTAGAGATTCACTTTTCTCTCTCTTCCTCTCTCACTTTCCTTACTTTCTCTCTCTCTCTCTTTCTTAATATTTTCACTCACAGCACATTTTCTCTCTTTCCTTTCAACACTCAACCACTCCTTCACCATTCTTTCCTCCTCCGCCCATGGCAGCCATGCACCACCCCAAACTCTCCTCCTTCCTCTTCCTCCCGTGTACTACACCACCACCATCACCATCATCTTCTCCTCCTCCTCCTCCTCCTCACTTCACCATCTCCACCACCATCCATAGCTATCACCATTAACATCATCATACACCATCACCACCTCCATCCGAACCTCCTCCATTCTCTTCTCCCTTGCCGCTGCATGGCCGTCCCGCCGCCGCGCTGCCGTGCGCAGCAGCAGCAGCTACTGCATAGAGCAACAGCAGTTGCTGTATCAGCATGCATCAGCAGCCACCGGCTGCAACAGCAGCCACGGCGCCGCCGCGACCGTCGCCAGCGAGCCACCCCGAGGTGTGCGTGGGCCGGACGCACCTCCCCTTGGTGGCCACCATCCTCCGGGACGCGCCGTCTAGGCTATTCGTGCATTTCGCACAAAATCTCGTCGTGACGCGCTCGGATCGGATCCAGAATGTACGCTTCGAAGCAGCAACTTTACGTACATTTTTTGAGAAATCTGACCGTTGGATCGATGATTTCTTTGCTCCATCACAATCTCGGTATATCCATCTTCACTCTCCTCAAGTTTCGTCCGTTATTTTTATCGTTTGATACATCAAAACCGGCCACCAATTTGACGCTTCAAATTGTGTTATTTTTGGACAGTTTTGTAGAGCCAACTTCGTCGGTTCGTATCTCCTCCATCGTATCTCCGTCTGGCGTGCCACTGGTTCTTATGCACAGATGGTATAACCCTCTTCATGTCCCTTAAATTTTGTTTCATTATGAGCACGTTTGGTTGGTTGAATTCGACGCCAAAGTTGGCCGTCCGAATTCTTAATTTTGCACTTGTAAAATTCTATTTTTGAACCTGGGACTCCGGATTCAATTTCTGACACCACCAGTAGACTCGTGGCGACGTTCTGGCACGTTTACATATAAAGTTTGCTTAGTTTTGAGGACGTGGGCCCTGATACGTATTTCGGTACAACGTGGGCCCCACGGTCCCGGTCAACGAGACTTTTTGAGATCGGCTCCTCGGAATCCAATTTTCGGATATACCGTTGAGTTCGTATCATCATTCTGGACTTGTTGATATATAATTTGCTGAGTTTTGTGGACATTGGCTCCGACACGCATTTTCGTGCAAATCAGATTCCAATATCCGGGTCAACGGACCATTTTGAGACCGGCTCATCGGAATCAAATTCCGGATATACCGTTGAGTTCGTATCGTCATTCTGGATTCGTGGACATATATTTTGCTAGGTTTTGATGGCTTATATCCTGACATATTTTTTGGCACAAAGTGGGTCCGACACGGACACTATTTTGATCAGAAATTACCTTTTTGTCCCTGTGTCCAAATTGGACTTATGGGTAGACTATTCTAGCTATTTTGACCATTCTGGACACGTTGGTGATATTTTTCATCATCCGACAACATCTGTAGACTTTTTCCTATCTTTCACCATTTGTTATATTCCTTCTCTTTTTTATTCGTATTTTAGATCCTTGTATCGGAATTGAGATCCGTCGATACCAGTGATTTCACCATCACTGAAATTAATATATTGATCCTGTAGATGTTTATAGAGACTAGCTTTGATCCTGTTTGACCATGGTTGACTAATTTGACTGAACGACGAAGTAGAGTCAACATTTGACCTAGGTTGGACTAGTTTTGACCTTGGTTGACCACGGTTGACTATTTTGACCAAAATTTAACCGGAAGTCAATCGTAGCCTAAAATTAACTAGAACTTGACCGAAGTTGACCAGTTGACCCAAATTCAACTATTAGTCAACGTTAGTCAAGTTTGACCTAGAGTTGACCTAGGCTTGACCCGAGTTGACCAGTTGACCAAAAGTCAACTGTAAGTCAACCCTTGACTTAGATTGATCTAGTTTGACTTGCTTTGACTTGCCTTGGTCTAGTTTGACTTTCTTTGACCTAGTTTGACTTAGTTGACGTGCCTTGACCTAGTTTGACTTAGTATGACTTGATTTTACTTCCAAACTATTATATTGATACAGTACTCCATCTATAGGTCCTCGAGGCACTGTTCTTGGACTCAGTCGACTTATCCATCACATCACAGGCGAGTACATTCTCTGATAATATTTCTATTTTATGATATCGTCTATATTTCTTGTATTTAGTGTAGATATTCTTGTTCTTTTGACACATTGTTCACACGGATTGGTATTTCTCTGGATCCCGTCATGAGATGTTATTCCTTATATTCTTTGGTATATGTTGTGCAAGTCTTTCTTGTTCCTTGTACATTATATAGACACGATTCCTGCGAAGGCTAGCTACCCTCTCAGAGAATCGCGTGTCATGATGTGTCATGGTTGGATCCACTATACTAGTCGGGAGAAGGGGAGTATTAATATAGATATGTTGTCAATTCCTATTGTGCACCCATTGTGCATCGATTGACTGTGAATGTTGATCATACACTCCACGTATGATTAGCCAGGCCTGTTACTATTATGCAAGTTCCCAAGCCGGCCACATTTTGTAGCTATTACTCACACACCTAGATAGATGTGTAATACCCCAGTCCCAAAATACGTAGGACCAAGTACGTAAACATGCCAGCTGCACATATACGAAGAATACTCTAATATATGGAATCCTCAAATATGCACATAAGCTGTAAACAAAATAACAATAGGCCAGTAATATATAATCTAATCTCATCACAGCTCAACACAGAAGATAATAGAGTCCAAATAAATAAATAAGAGTATCAAAAGATAGTCGGGCGAACATACTCACTCCAAACAGCTATGAAAAATAGTCTCACAAGATCGGAGTCCGACCTCCGCAAATAGAAAGAAATGAGATGCAAAAGTATGTCCACTAATGTCCCAAATAAAGAATAGACTAGACATCAGTAAAGACTACCTCGTCATCGATGTAGGATAGCTCCAACGCCGCTCCGTACTCCTGTGGAAAATCGTCTAAACCTGGAGAGATAACCAAGTCCTCAGGGGACATAGCAAGATACAAGAAAACACCATGCCATATAAACTGTGATAATATAATAAGGAAAAAGATATGCATGCAATCGGGTTCCTGACCATTCTACTGTGAATATGCAGTTGAGATACAATCCTTCGACGCATGAGCCCTAACAGTAAATGGGATCGGCATAGTTCCCATAAAGGGCACCAGGGGCCTACGTCCATAATACGCTCTGGGAAACGTCAGAGGGTGCCTGAAGCCTGCGTCTTCGGAGGAGCGCACAGGTAATCAGGGAAGTGCTAAGAATCCCATACGTCAGGTATTGTTCTCCCCACCCAATGCCTAGTATCATTATCTCCATGACTGATATGAACCTCTAGTAACCGCCAAGTTTCTAACATGCAATACTATTGGCAGTTACTCCTATCCGTCGTACGCTCCATACGTATCAGTGGCCAGTCTACTATGCGGGTACGTGTCCTACATGTGACTCACATCATGTGATACAACAAGTGTCAAGGCCGCATGAGATATACCAATACCTCAACATCAATGGGTGGTCACTAGACTAAGTCAATGCAAGAGAAATAAATAAAGCGAGGTAAACGACCGATAGAGTCGCTCGCACCCAAGTGTGACTTGGACGCACAGTTTAAATATCAAGAAACAAAATGCTGATAATAACAACTGAAAATAAGAAGTATAATAATCACAAAGTAAGGTGGCAAGGTATCTTGCCTGATGGTGCAAAGTAGCAAGTCCAGGTAATCACAATGTCAGCTAAGAAACGTCACAATCTCCAAACAACTCCGGACGCTGAAACAAACATAAAAAATGTACTCGGTGTAAAAGATATACCTAGGAAACGTATGTCCAAAAGTCTAATTCTGGAATAGGGGCAAAATCGTAATTTCGGGTCAAAACGATATCCGCCGTTGGACCCGCTTTGTACCGAAACGTGTGCCAAAGTCTATGGTCTCTAAAGTTATCAAACTACATGTCTACGGATTTAGTTTGAGAAGAGGAACTCAACGGTATGTCCAGTTTTGGATTCCAATGAGCCGTGTACAAAATCGTTCGTTTGAGTGGGTCGTAGGCCCGCCAAAAATGGGTTCCAATTCGACCTTCTCAGAATCGAACCAAACTTGGCACACAGGACCAAAATTTTGATTCGGACCTGTTGGCGTAATTTTTGTCTCGATTTGACGACTGTACACGAAGTTATGGGCAAATTTGCAAAACACCGATACGGGGGTATCTCGACGGATACGCGTTGATTTCGTCGCGCACACGCGACGACACCGAGTTCCGTCAGTTCCCACATGTCCGCAATGTCCATACGTGTCTTTCGAAGCATATAGCGCGCGACCATACCGCCCGGTTCGTCGGGGCACACGCCATATCGGACAAATTTCAGAAAATTAATATAATTAAACACAGATTTTTCCTCAACTTCAACATCAATCTACTCTTTACACATAAATCGAAACGACGATCCAGAAGATGCGTTGCGATCTCGGTTATATTTTCTTTCACTGTTTTCAATTAGTTCCTACAGAACTTTACTGCACAACAAGAAAATTGGCCGACAAGTTGTCGTTTTAAAACAGTTTTTAGCGTTACAGAAAACAGATTTTTGTTCAACTTCGTCTCGATTTTTCGAGCAAGTCGATGGGTTGTTTTCAAAATCCACCTAGAGGATCTCGAAGAGGGTCAAGTCTACTTTCCAGAATATCTTATGAATCGAAAATCGGTGCTACGAGTAAAAAGTTACATCGTAGGGAAGTAGGGTACCTTGAGTGGGAAAACTGCTCCGTGGGTGACGTAGGGCTGACTTCTGATGCTCCGTTCGTCGTGCACAAAGCTCTGTCGCTGGTGAAATGAATTCGCAGGCGAAGAGGGTATGATCAGCATCAACTTTCGTTTTGGAAGGTTAGGGTTTTGAGGCTTGTGGAAAAAGTAATATATATATCAAGTTGGTTCAAAAACCTAACACAAACACTATTACTAATAACCCCATTTGGGCCTTGCCCACGGGTTGCTATTGCTACGTGAGCATTGCTGCTGTGCATGGGATGGGGGGGAGGGGGGGCCCGCCCACTTAAGTGGGTGGGTGCTATATATATATATATATTTTTCTTTTTCTTTTCCTTTTCTTTTTTTCCTTTTCCTTTTCTTTTTCCTTCACTGTGGTCGGTCCCCACGTGGGCCGACCACCACAGCATCTTTCCTTTTTTTTCCTTTTTACTTTCTCTCTCTCTCTCTCTCTCTATATATATATATATATATATATATATGTATATATATATATATATATATATATATATATATATATATATATATATATATATATATAAGGCATATAATCCCATAAATTTCAATAAATTGTAATTAAGTAATAAAAATCTTTACAATAATCATAGACTATATTTAGTAGCACTTTAAAATATCAAGCACACAAAATCATGCACATAAAATATATATATATATATATATATATATATATATATATATATATGTCTAGAAATGCACCCATATATACCAACTAACTCTTTAATGCCAAATAATATATAATAAAAAAAATTTAATCACTAAAACTAATTAGAAAATCTTGGGGGTTTACATCCTACCCAACTTAAAGAAAATTTCGTCCTCGAAATTAAACTAATGTCGGGGGATCAAATACAATGCAAGGAAATTATTAGTAATTTAAGAGCTTAAAATGCAAGACATACCTTCGTCTTCGAACAAATGCGGGTAGCGATTTCGGATGTCGTCTTCGCGCTCCCAAGTAGACTCCCCTGGTGAGTGATGCTTCCATGCCACGTGAACTAATGGAATAGATTGATTCCGCAACACCTTCACTCGGTAATCGAGGATACCTACTGGTTGCTGTTCGTACGACAAACTGGGTCCAACTGTGATCTTGGAGTGATCAAGCACATGATTGTTGTCCGCCACGTACCTCCTCAACTGAGATACATGGAATACGTCATGCACTCCCTCTAGCGACGGTGGCAAGGCCAATATGTAGGCAACCTCTCTAACACATTCCAAGACATCGAAAGGCCCGATGTACCTTGGACTCAACTTGCCACGTCCTCCGAATCGAATCGTGCCTCTAGTGAGGGATATCTTCAAGAACACATGGTCGCCTTCTTTGAACTCCAAGGGTCGACGACGATTATCTGCCCACTGCTTCTGACGATCCTGCGCTGCTCGCAGGTGGCCCTGTATTTTCTTTACTGTCTCCACTGTGCTCAAGACCAACTCGGGACCCAATAGTTGTCGCTCTCCTATGTCGCTCCAACAAACAGGAGACCGACACTTCCTACCATACAATGCCTCAAATGGAGCCATCTGAATGCTCGCTTGATAGTTATTATTGTAGGAAAACTCAACAAGATAAAGATGGTCAAGCATCCACGCTCTCAAGCATCCACGCTCTCAACAAGATAAAGATGGTCAACAAACAGGAGACCGACACTTCCTACCATACAATGCCTCAAACCGCCAAAGTCAAGCATCCACGCTCTCAACATATCCTCTAGCGTCTGAATGGTACGCTCCGACTGACCATCTGTCTGAGGATGGTATGTCGTGCTAAACTTTAATCGGGTGCCCAAACTCTCTTACATACTCCTCCAAAAATGTGAGATAAATTTTGAGTCACGGTCTGACACAATACTAACAGGCACACCGTGTAATCTCATAATCTGCTCCATATACATCTCTACCAATACCTCTGTCGACTGGCCCACTCTAAAAGGTAAGAAATGGGCTGACTTTGTAAGTCTATCCACAATCACCCACACTGCGTCATGTCCCCTGGGACTCCGAGAAAAACCCGTGACGAAATCCATAGTAATGTGCTCCCACTTCCACTCGGGAATGGGTAGCGGCTGTAATAATCCGGCCATCCTCTGGTGCTCTGCCTTTACTTGTTGGCATACCAAGCACTTGGCAACAAAACGAGCTATCTTTCGCTTCATTCCATGCCACCAAAAAAACTGTCGTAAGTCACGATACATCTTGGTTCCTCCGGGATGAATATAATATGCCGAACTGTGAGCCTCTACCATCAGCTCTTGCCGTAACTCTCTATTGGGTATATAAATACGATCACCACATCGCAATATCCCATCAGGATGGATCCTCAATCCTGTTTGCTCTTCTGCTTCAGTCCTCTCTCTTAGCCGTCGAAATCTGGCATCATTGGGCAATGCTGCCTTGATGTGCTCTACCAATGATGATTGCACTTGGAGGTTGGCTAATACGTCGTCTGCTTCAGGCAACACTACCTCAATACCAAGTTGTTCCAAGTCTCTAATCAACTCCTTCTGCATAGTCAAAAAGTGTGCCATGGGCTTACGGCTTAATGCGTCTGCCACGACATTAGCCTTGCCCGGATGATAATGAAGCTCGATCTCATAATCCTTCATCAACTCCAACCAACGTCGCTGTCGCATATTCAACTCTTTCTGTGTGAACACGTACTTGAGGCTCTTATGATCAGTGTAGATATCAACCTTCTTACCGTACAAGTAGTGTCTCTATAGCTTCAAAGCAAAGATAACCGCTGCGAGCTCTAGATCGTGGGTCGGATAATTCTTCTCATGCACTCTCAACTGTCGCGATAAATATGCTACTACCCGACCGTGCTGCATCAATACACATCCTAATCCCTTCTCGGATGCGTCGCTGTAGATCACAAATCCTCCTGGGCCCGATGGTAGTGTCAAGATCGGTGTTGTGGTCAATCGCTTCTTCAACTCGTCAAAAGTGGCTTGACACTCGTCTGTCCATACAAACTCCTGATCCTTGCAAGTTAATCGAGTCATAGGCCCCGCTATTCGAGAGAAATCTTCTACGAACCGTCGGTAGTAACCCACAAGTCCGATGAAACTTCTCACCTCAGAAGCTGATGTGGGAGCAGGCCATGATTTGAATGCTGTGATCTTTCTCTGGGTCCACTAATATACTATCACCCGTAACAATATGACCAAGAAATGATACCTCATTGAGAAAGAAATCACACTTGCTAAGCTTCGCAAAAAGTCGCTCAGTCTTCAACGTTTCTAAAACTATCCGTAGATGCTGCTCATGCTCCTCTTGACTCTTGGAGTAAATCATGATATCGTCTATGAAGACTACTACAAATTTGTCCAAGTACTGGTGAAAGATCTTGTTCATCAAATTTATGAAGACTGCGGGTGCATTGGTCAACCCGAAAGGCATGACCAAGAACTCGTAGTATCCATACCTTGATCTAAAAGCTGTCTTTGCAATGTCTTCCTTCCGAACCTTCAATTGGTGATAGCCCGATCGTAAGTCAATCTTGGAGAATACTTTTGCTCCACTCAGCTGATCAAATAGATCGTCTATACGCGGCAAGGGATACTTGTTCTTCACCGTCACCGCATTCAATGCTCTGTAGTCGATGCACATGCGCACTGTCCCATCTTTCTTAGGCACAAAAAGAACGGGTGCTCTCCATGGTGACGCACTGGCACGAATAAACCCCTTCTCTAATAAGTCATCAATCTGCGTCTTCATCTCTACCAACTCCTTGGGTGCCAGACGATATACTCGAGATGAAATAGGCTCGGCTCCGGAAATAAGCTTAATAGAAAATTCAATATCTCGGTCAGGTGGTAGTCCTGACAATTCCTCGGAGAATACATCCTCGAACTCGGTGATAATAGGGTGCTGAGGGGTATCATGCATCATCATATGAGTCCCCGATGTGGGTGTATAACCACTCTCTCCGTCTTTTTTGGTGAACTCAAACTCTGCCACATTCGGTGGTCTAAAGAAAATACTGCTCCTATGGCAGTCTATGAGAGCGAAATACTGGCTCAACCAGTCCATTCCAAGTACCACGTCAAATGTCGGCATAGGAAATACAAGAACTCGTGCCATCATCTATCTGCCACTTATCACTACAGGACAAAGTCTACAAACACCACTAACATGTACAACTCCTTCTCTAGTGAGGATTTTAACATTTTTAGCTAAGGGTGTGATGGGAATGTTGTGTCTAGTGGCAAAACTAGTGGCTATAAATAAATGTGTGGCTCAAGTATTAAATAAGGTAATAGCAGAAAAAGATGCAACTAAAATCATACCTGCTATAACTTATGCCTCTGTCTCTATATCCTCAACAGCAAGTGAGAATACCTGCCCATAATTCTGCCCTGGGCCCTGAGCTCTGGCCTTGTTGTACTGTACGCCTTGGGGGTGGCAATGGTGGACGAGGTACTCCTGCTACGGGCCGTGGTGCTGGAAGAGCTGGGGCTGTGGGCCTCGGGTTCTGCCGAGCTTGTACTATCGTCTGTTGCTTCGGACAGTCCTTGAGCATGTGCTGATTGGATCCACATCTCAAGCATAATCTAAGGCGAGTCCTGCAGTCGTTCTGGAGATGTCCTTGTTTTTCGCAGTAATAGCAAACGGGCTTCTGATAAGGTGAGGGCCTCTGCTGGAACTGTCCTGTGGCCCTCCTAATAGGTCCACTCTGGGTGGCTCGGGCTGGTGTAACTGCTGGGGTATGTCGTCTCGATGTCTGCTGCTGCTTCTTGCGAAGAATCTCCTGAGCACGAGCTTCTTCCAAGACAGCTGAATGGAAGACTCGAGACTGGGTAGTCGTATAAGACTTGAGCTCTGGCACAAGCCCCTGGTGAAATCTTCTCGCCTTCTCTAACTCTGTCGAAATCAATCCCGCACCAAATCGACTCAGGCAATTGAACTCCGGGTCATACTCATCAACTGTCATATTCCCTTGCTTCAGATGTAGGAACTGGTCATAGAGACCATCTCGAACATAAATATGGAAGAATCTCTCATAAAATGCATCATAGAACTGCTTCCAGATGATCCCAGTACCTAATCGTCTCTCTTCTGCCTTCCACCAGTGGTGAGCATTATCTTCTAACAGTAGGTCCACTGCTGTTATCCAATCTCGAGTTGGCAACTGGGATGCCTTCAGTAGCTTCTCGGGACTAATAAGCCACTGTGACACCTCTAATGGCTTCTCTGTTCCTCTAAAGGCCTTGGGGTTCATATCTGTAAAATTCTTGATAGAGCCTTCATAAGGATATAGAGCCGGTGCTGGTGCTGGTACTGGAGGTGGTGGTGGTAGTCTAGCCAATGCTGCCATCATCATCTGTCTCATCAGCTCAGTCTGCTGCCACTGAGCCTGCATCATGGCGTACATAAACTGAGTAGCAGGGCTCCCATCAGTCGGTGGTGGAGGCATCTGAGGTTCCGACTGTGGGGAAAACTGCTGAGGAAATAGTGGTGGTGGAGGCAAAGGTACATTTCCTTCTGGTGGCATGGTAGTAGTCTGCCCAGCCTGGCTGCCTGAGGGTGCTGCGATCTTTGGGTACTCCGTCGTTGGTGTCGTAGTAGGCTGCGACTGTCCTGGCTGGTATGGTGTCGCTGGAGTCATGGAAGGATTCTATCCCTCCGGAGTAGCCTCTTCACCAGATGTGAGGGCCAAGGCAGAAGTGCGTCCACTTCTTAAATGCATACTGTTGGCATGAAGAAGATAAGTTGATATTTGGAAGATTTGATATGAAGTAAATCGAATAATCAAGGAAGTTTCGAAAAGATTAGAAGTCAAGAGATAGTAGTAGTTCTGGATGAGATATTCCTATTCCTATATGCAGGCTTATTGGACACAGTCATGTAACCCAACAATATTAACGTTGACCTGTATGGGCCACCATAAAAACATGTAATGCCCCAGTCCCTAAATACGTCGGACCAAGTACGTGAACATGCCAGCCGCACATATACAAAGAATACTCAAATATATGGAATCCTCAAATATGTACATAAGCTGTAAACAAAATAACCACAGGCCAGTAATATATAATCTAATCTCATCATAGCTCAACACAAAAGATAATAGAGTCCAAATAAACAAATAAGAGTATCAAAAGATAGCCGGGTGAACATACTCACTCCAAACAGCTATGAAAAATAGTCTCACAAGATCGGAGTCCGACCTTCGCAAATAGAAAGAAATGAGATGCAAAAGTATGTCCAATAATGTCCCAAATAAAGAATAGACTAGAGATCAGTAAAGACTGCCTCGTCATCGATGTAGGATAGCTCCAACGTCGTTCCGTACTCCTGTGGAAAATCGTCTAAACCTGGAGAGATAACCAGGTCCTCAGGGGACATAGCAAGATACAAGAAAACACCATGCCATATAAACTGTGATAATATAATAAGAAAAAAGATATGCATGCAATCGGGTTCCTGACCATTCTACTGTGAATATGCAGTTGAGATACAATCTTTCGACGCATGAGCCCTAACTGTAAATGGGATCGGCATAGTTCCCATAAAGGGCACCAGGGGCCTACGTCCATAACGCTCTGGAAAACGTCAGAGGGCGCCTGGAGCCTGCATCTCCGGAGGAGCGCACAGGTAATCAGGGAAGTGCTAAGAAGCCCATACGTCAGGTATTGTTCTCCCCACCCAATGCCTAGTATCATCATCTCCATGACTGATATGAACCTCTAGTAACCGCCAAGTCTTCTAACATGCAATACTATTGGCAGTTACTCCTATCCGTCGCACGCTCCATACGTATCGGTGGCCAGCCGACTACGTGGGTACGTGTCCTACATGTGACTCACATCACATGATATAACAAGTGTCAAGGCCGTATGAGATATACCAATACCTCAACATCAATGGGTGGTCACTAGACTAAGTCAATGCAAGAGAAATAAATAAAGCGAGGTAAACGACCGATAGAGTCGCTCGCACCTTGGATGCACAGTTTAAATATCAAGAAATAAAATGCTGATAATAACAACTAAAAATAAGAAGTATAATAATCACAAAGTAAGGTGACAAGGTATCTTGCCTGATGGTGCAAAGTGGCAAGTCCAGGTAATCACAATGTCAGATAAGAAACGTCACAATCTCCAAACAACTCCGGACGCTAAAACAAACATAAAAAACGCACTCGGTGTAAAAGATATACCTAGAAAATGCCTGTCCAAAAGTCTAATTCTGGAACATAGGCAAAATCATAATTTCGGGTCAAAACGATGTCCGCCGTTGGACCCGCTTTGTACCGAAACGTGTGCCAAAGTCTATGGTCTCTAATGTCATTAAACTACATGTCTATGGATTCAGTTTGAGGAGAGGAACTCAAGGGTATATCCAGTTTTGGATTTCGATGACCCGTGTACAAAATCGTCCGTTTGAGTGGGTCGCGGGCCCGCCAAAAATGGGTTCTGATTCGACCTTCTCAGAATCGAACCAAACTTGGTACACATGACCAGAATTTTGATTCGGACCTGTTGGCATAAGTTTCGTCTCAATTAGACAACTGTACACGAAGTTATGGGCAAGTTTGCAAAATACTGATACGGGGGTATCTCGACGGATACGCATTGATTTCGTCGTGCACACGCGACGAAACCGAGTTCTGTCAGTTCCCACACGTCTTTAACATCCATATGCATCTTTCGATACATATAGCGCACGACCCCGTCGCCCGGTTCGTTGGGGCATACGCCATATCGGACAAATTTCAGAAAATTAATATAATTAAACACAGGTTTTTTCTCAACTTCAACATCAATCTACTCTTTACACACAAATCAAAACGATGATCCAGAAGATGCGTTGCGATCTCGATTATATTGTCTTTTACTTTTTTCAATTAGTTCTTACAGAACTTTACTGCACAGCAAGAAAATTGGCCGACAAGTTGTCGTTTTAAAACAGTTTTTAGCGTTACAGAAAACAGATTTTTGTTCAACTTCGTCTCAATTTTTCGAGCAAGTCGATGGATTATTTTCAAAATCCACCTGGAGGATCTCGAAGAGGGTCAAGTATAATTTCTAGAATATCTTACGGATCGAAAATCGGTGCTACGAGTAAAAAGTTACGTCGTAGGGAAGTAGGGTACCTTGAGTGGAAAAACTGCTCCGTGGGTGACGCGGGGCTGACTTCCGATGCTCCGTTTGTCGCGCACAAAGCTCCTTTGCTGGTGAAACGAATTCGCAGGCGAAGAGGGTATGATCAGCCTCAACTTTCGTTTTGGAAGATTAGGATTTTGAGGCTTGTGGAAAAAGTTATATATATCAAGTTGGTTCAAAAACCTAACACAAATACTATTACTAATAACCCCATTTGGGCCTTGGCCACGGGTTGCTATTGCTACGTGAGCATTGCTGCTGTGCATGGGATGGGGGGGGGGGCGCCCACTTAAGTGGGTGGGTGCTATATATATATATATATATATATATATATATATATATATATATATATATATATATATATATATATATATATATATATATATATATATATTCTTTTCCTTTTCCTTTTCTTTTTCCTTTTCCTTTCCTTTTCTTTTTCCTTCACTGTGGTCGGTCCCCACATGGGCCGACCACCACAGCATCTTTCCTTTTTTTTTCTTTTTACTCTCTCTCTCTCTCTCTCTCTCTCTCTCTTTATATATATATATATATATATATATATATATATGGATATGGATATATATATAAGGCATATAATCCCATAAATTTCAATAAATTGTAATTAAGTAATAAAAATCTTTACAATAATCATAGACTATATTTAGTAGCACTTTAAAATATCAAGCACACAAAATCACGCACATTATATATATATATATATATATATATATATATATATATATATATATATATACACCCATATATACCAAATATACACCCATATATACCAAATAACTCTTTAATGCCAAATAATATGTAATAAAAAAAATTTAAATCACTAAAAATAATTAGAAAATCTTGGGGGTTTACTAGATGAATCTTGATTCTTGTACATACCATGATCAGTTTTGCTTGCCGTTCTAGCTCCAGATTTACAGCTTATCTTGCCATGATACTCACATGTACATTTCGTGATTCCTTGTATATTCTCTCTATTTACTGCTACATTTTTAATATCGTCTAACTAGAACTGTTATTTGAGATTTGTGCTCGTTCCATCCTGACTGGATATGTTGACAATATTTTAGGAGTAGTTGTGCCCTCAGTATTGGACTACAGGATGTTGCTAGCTAGGGTGGTTCTCAGTATTCTTCACCGTGAGTTGCTTCTCAGGAGTTCTAGGTCTGGTAGTTATTTAGTTTGTTATTGTTTTCCTCTATTTTATTCTTGTCTCATATTATCCTTGTAGATTCTAGTTGTTCTAGTGATATTGTTATTATTTCTTGTCTTATCTTCTTTAGTTTTTGTGATGTGATACAAGTACCTTTATAGTTAGGATCTTTAGATGTTGTAGTTAGTATCGGATACTTGACAGCGCTCTACCACCGATACTGCGGCATAGGCTGGGCGTGGCCCATGTATTCGTACCCGTATATCCGGGTACGGGTCGTGGCATCCTCATTTCGAGAACTACCCTGGAGATTGTCAATCTTCTACCAGCACGGACAGATGGTCTTGTTCCTCTGTCTACTAATAAATGGAAGATTATATGGATACATCCAGATTTAGTGGCAGACTTTGAAACACCATCTTCTTCCACCAAGTCCAAAAAGGCCACTAAAAATAAATCATGTCACATGATTTTATTTGGTGAGCCTTGTCTTCCACCTCTAACTGCTACCTTCATCCCGGCAACAGATAATCCTTCTTTTTCTTCCACTGATAAAACAACATTGCCAAAATCAGAAGCCAAATATCAACCATCTTTCCATTTGTACAGTCCACAATCTCGTGAACTCATGACGAAGATGGGATATGATCTACAAGAGGCCTCTGGTTTGAATCATAGAAAGTGGTCTCATCTACCTCTTTCTCTATGTCTTTCTCACAACCAATCTCGGGTTGGTTTGGGTTACTGGACAAACTCTCCCTCTCGTCGTAAAAAATCTTTCAGAAATAAGGTCCAGGCAAAGAACTGCAATATGGTGTCCTTTGAGCCTGTATCCGAGAAAGAAGTCTTGACTAGTATCAGGTATAGGAAACCTTACCTAAGAGACTACTTAGAAGGTCAAGAAGACCCTGCTCCAGCTCTTGAGGCTCCTCAAGCATCATCTTCTTCTACTGTCAATATTCCATCAACTTCGTCACCCCAGATAGAGGCAACTCTTCCCAAACCGACGACAACCGACAAAGGAAAACAGCCTATCCGTTTTGACAAAGTATTAAAGAAAACTCTAACTTTGGGACTTGAGAAGCCATATAACTTTGATATACTGTCTCAACTGGCCAATACTCCGTCAAGATTGTCAATTTTTGAGCTACGCCGTCTTTCGAGGGAGACTCGAGAAACGTTGAGTGAAGCTTTAACGCAAGCCGATACTTGTCTAGCACTTCTCAAGAAACCAGAGGATGAGCCTATAACATGCCTTCATTATCATAGTATGATGGAGCTGATGCCAAATATTACTTTACACAAGATGATATGCTGTTACAAGACAATCGTCATGATCGACCCCTCTACTTCACGGGATATGTTGATACTATGAAGGTTGATCGTATCCTGATCGATCCTGGGTCTGCGCTCAGCATCATGCCAAAGACTCTACTAGATGCATTGAAGATTCTTGTGCATAACCTTTCAACAACCATCACGACGATCCTGGGATTCAATTTTGGGAGAGAAGTGAACCTTTGGAAAAGATTCGACTGAAAGTTCAAATAGGCAATCTTCGTACGAAGGTTATACGTTCTACGTGATTGATAATCACGGCTCTTATAATGCTTTGCTGGGAAGACCCTTTCTACATGAGCATAATATTGTACCATCTACTTTACATCAATGCTTCAAATATGTGGATGCCAATGGAGAAGTCCAAAAAGAAGTAGCCGACCTGAATCCTTTCATGGGGGTTGAAGCATATTTCACGAAATCTCGGATGTACAAAGAGGAGTTCATGAAAGTTGTATTGGCAATGGATAGTGAGGAGGATCAGAATCTTCAAAAGATGTTTTCATGGTCCCCGTCAAAGGATGTGCTAGTTGTCCTTTTTCTTCACAGACATTGACCATACATCTTTTCTCTCATAATAAACAGCCTCTTGCTGTAGAAAAGGAACAAAGGGAGTTCACCTCTTCTGAGCCGCTTGTTATCGACCTCCGTCGTAACAAACCTTCTCATTCTCCTTCTCCTTCTCTGGTTATTAACCTTGCTAAGCCTTCTGTGAAGGCTAAGAATCATGTTGTAAATGACGATGTACAAATCAATAAAGTAGCATCTCCTTTACAGTATATTGATGTCTTTTATTATACTCGATGTTATTTAAAAATGTTAGATAACTTCGAATCACTTGCCATAGGAGCAGTTGAAGCTTCTCTAAACGAAGTATTGCTCGAGCCAATGCACGACTCCTTCTTCTTAGTTCCTTCTAGGAAGAAAAATGAACTTCCTATACTTTTTAGTAAAGGAACAGAACAGAAGATCACGCCCGATAGCGAAGAAGAAAATCAAGATAATGGAAGACTTCAACTACGTCGTTATAGTCAACAATCAAAAGATATCATTTGTAACCTCCGTTGACCAATTTCTTGAATTTTTGAATTTTTATTTTAAAAAAAACTCCGAATTTTCTGAATCTCGAAAAACGTACAATTTCTAATTTTGAGGAAAACAATTTTTGACCGTGATTGCTATCGGTCCTTGTTGGTTTTGGTCTACTATTTCATGCAATTTTATCCTATAGGAATTTTTTCTGTCCATTCCTTAAAATCAATAAGATTTAAATATTGTTCTATATGGAGAAACGTTTATTGAATTTTGAAATATATTTACTTACTAATAAATTGTTGTTAAATATATATATATAACTATAATTAGTGAATAAATTGGTATTATCTAAGTCATTAGAAATCTTGGCTAAATTGTCATTAGCCATTTGTTAAATTAGTGTTAACTAGTAAGTTATTTATTAAATTATAGCTAATATTATTCAGTACTAATTATTAGCAGATAAATTAGTTAGCAGTTAGCATTAATGTTAGTATGTTAGTTTTTCCACTATTTTTCCTATATTCTATTACATATACATTTTTAGGGTTTTCTCCCACTCCCCTATAAGTAGTATACTTCCCAAGAGTTGTAACCTAGAATTTTCCTAGCTCCCAAAATTTCTACACAAATCTCCAAACCTAGAATTTCTAGCAGCCCCCATTTTTTCCTGTCCCAATCAAAACCGACCACCACCTCCAGGCCATTCTCGGCCGACCACCACCATTGTTCGCCGCCATCCCGGCACAGCCACCCTCATCACCACCACTGCCACCGTCCCCATCCTCGACCACCACCACCCGAACCACCACTGCCATCAAGCCACCACCGCCCCTGCCATCAAACCAACCACATCCACTGTCAAACCCAACCACCGGCCCCGAACCGCCATAGCCGCCACCATCACCACCAATAACCACCGCCACCACGATCATAGAGAGAGAGAGAGATAGAGAGTGAGGGAGCATACCTGGCCGCCCGCCGTGCCCTAGATCCGGCGTCCACCGTCCCGTATCCCGCCGCCGACCGCATCCCCAAGCTGTCCGCTCCGTGCCGGCGAGCGCTTCATCACTCAATACCTCCGGCGCCTTGCTCGCCGGGCCGACGACTGAGTCCCCATGACCGCGCCACGTCCTCGACGCAACCAGCGACCATCGCGCCACCGTGAGGGCCCTCCACCTCCGCTCGCGTCGCCGCGCGAGCCTCCATCCGTGCCGGGTAGCAGTCCGTCGGAACCCTCCATCCGTCACCCCAGACCGGATCTCCAGCGCCGCTCCGCCTGGCCACGCGCGGAATCCCGCCGGAGTTCCTCCGCCCTACTGGCGCAACTCCTCCGCCGACCGCCCGCTGTGAGCCCCCCTTTCCGCCTCCTTCTCTTCAGTGTTAGTCTTTAGGAATTTATTGGGGGAGAACAGAGCCCCCCCCCACTGATCAATACTTATATATAATAATTTATTTTTTATATATAATAGTTTATATATTACTTATATAAAATACTTTATATATTATTTATATGTAATAGTTTATATATTATTTTATATGTAATAGTTATATATTATTTTTTATATAATAGTTATATGTTAATTTATATATAGTATATAATGGTGGTAATAATGAAGATATTTATTATTATTTTATTATTATTACTTACAAATTCTTGTTGGTATTATTCTAGTTAATAATTAGGATTTTAAAATTATAATTACCATTAATTGATTTTGGGCTTCTAGTCCTATGTTTTCTTATAATATCAATTTTAATAAATATGTATGGTATATATATATATATATATATATATATATATATATATATATATATATATTTATATATATATATATATATATATATATATATATATATATATATATATATATATATATATATATATATATATATATATATATATATATATATATATATATATGCATTATTGTCATTATTAGTACTATCGACATTAATATATTATTTATTGGATATTAGGTATTTATTAGATTACTTATATGTAATGGTTAGTGGTTAATTTCCTAAACTTATTTTGGTGACGAAATATTATATTGGTTTAGATAAAATATTTTGGAAGCCAATAATATTATCATAGCTTTTGTTAAATTAATATATGGTTTTAGCCTAAAGTTTTATTATTAAAAACATTCAGTTCAAGTATTAGGCTAGCTACAATATTATAATTTATATTTATTAAGTTTTTGACATAGATTCATATTTGACAAAATAGGAAAATTAGTACAGAAATAATTTTTTTTGGGTTTTGAAATATTATCTAAAATATGTTGATTTATTCAGATATAGTTTTTTTAACATTATAAAGGATTTCCAAAAAAAATTATTATATTTATTTAATTATATTTCCTCTGAAATCATTAATCGCGACTATTAAAGTCGTTTCATATTTCTTGATTTTATTATTGTACCACACCTTGATTTAAGACTTTTATATACCAAACTAGGCTATTTGGACTATTCTGGAGTCATTGGGACTGCCCGTGTCGTCGTCTGGGATCCTCTGTAGAGCATAGCATTATACCTACCTCATGTCGACACGTTCGTATCGCGCACGTCGACTCCAACCAAATCGAGGCGAGTAAATTCTCTGATCATTTCATATCCTGTTAGAATTATTTTCATGCTTTAGATTACTTTACTTGATGCTGTCACATTGGTCACACGGATTAGTACTATATGGATCCTTGCTTGAGATGTTATCCCCTCAGGGAGCATCGGATACTACATGTTCTGTGCGTTTCATTTACATTGTGTATCACTATGCTTCATGGTTCATTGATCACTTGTGACATGTACTCTCATGATCACAGAGTCTTTCTTGAATCATTCATTTACGGGCATTCCTAGAATCACCCATTTTTGGGCCTACCATGTATCACCCCTTGTGGGCCATTGCATGGAATCATAACATAACCTGGCTGGATCCTTGTGTATTGATTGGGGGTACGGGGGAGTAGAAGTAGACATGTGAATAATATCCAAGTAGTATCTCATCAGAATCACTCCGTAGTGTCTTATCAGAATCTTCCATGCCATTTACATGTCTATACTGTACTCTGACTCACTAGCCACTGTTAGTTCTCTACTTATAGTATATATTTCTATTACAGTTCTCTCTCTGTTTATATTTTGTACTTCTTCAGATCCTGTTTCTTACTTTACTGTATGATTATATTTTCTAACCTACTATAATTTGTTAAGATGTACTGTGCTCGCTCCCGTCCTGACTGGACCTGTTGATAAATTTTACAGATAGCTTGGAGGTTGCCTGCTAGCCTAGAAGAGATACAGTAGAGGTTGTATAGATAACTAGGGTTTTTCTTATAGCTTATTTTCAGTTGTCTTGAGCTGTATTTATTATATGGATTACTGTATTTAAGATTTGAGATATTTTCTGAGTTTGTGTATCTTAGATACTTAGACTTCTATCTGCTGTATCTCTTTGTGGATTTCATGTTTTATCTATCTTTTATCATGCTCTACCTTAGATGTGATTGAGACTGTATTTGCTATGTCACCTCCATTCGGAGTATATATACTGTACAGGTACCTTTATATTGTTAGATGTTTGACCTAGGACAGCGTTCTACCGCCGACACTGCGGCGTAGGCTAGACGTACCCATGTCTCGTGCCCTTACTCTAGGGTGCAGGTCGTGACACATTTTTAGTGGTGGCCCATGCAGGTCGAGTTTGTGTAGTGGTATTCAAACTAGAGTACCACTACAGCCTGCAGTAGGATTAGAATATATTTTTGAAGGTACTCAATCACAGTTAGGATCCCTTGAGAGATTCCTGGGACGACCCTTGAGAATCTTATTTTAACTTCGATTTGAAAACTCTTCTTCCTTTGATTTGATTTATCTTTAGTTTCTGTTGTTGAACTTAATTTTGATGGATTATTGTTGAATTTGAGTTTGTATTTATTGATTTTGATGATGATTGTCGAGTTTTGAATCTTGATGTTAGCTGTTGCATCAGAGTTTGTATTTATATGACTTGATGGATTTTTGTTCATTTTTGAATCTTGATATTCGTTGATAAATTTGATTTTTGGGTATCCATTGCTGATTTAATTTAATTTTTGTCAAGATAAAATTATATGGGCTAGGCTGTCTAAGTTATGGAATCTAGTCTTCTGTAGTCGCATTAGCCAGCATGGTGAGGATATATAGTCTGATTTTGGATATATTTCTCGGGTGTGGAAATTTAAGATTTTCGCAGCCAAGCTAGCGGCATCGCAAAAATTTTAAATACCATGATTCTAGAGGTATGTTCCTTAGTCGAGGACTCTGTGATTATCGTAGCCTTGCTTACTAGTATGACGAGGAATTAGAGCACCATGATTTTGGATAGACGCATATGATTATCAGATTGTACCTTAAATATTTTTGAACATGTTTTCTCTACTTTTGTTCCAGTCCTTCAAAAAAAAAAGAATTATTATTTGTTTATTTTGTTTTGCTTCTCATTATTTAACTTAGGAGTAAGAGTAGGAGTAGGAGTAGCTTTAGCTGTTATTATAAATCTTTGTGTAACTTTGCTATGAATTTCTTCATAATACAATGAATCGATAATTTTTGCTAGACCTTATTTTGGATTTGATATTATAGTTCTGATTTCAAAACGGTTCCTTCTTTTAAACAGATAAGCAGAACAAATTCTATTATCATTTCTCTTCCTGCCAATATTTTATTATCATTATTCTTTGTCTTATATAACTGTCCTGATTACATCAATCCCCAGTTTCGTATCTAATTCTGTCAGCTATACTTGAAACCATTGAATCTTCATAACATTTTACCTGAGAAATGTTAAGGAAGTGACGTAAATCATATGGTTCGAAAATGACGTAATTGGTTATCATATGATGATTTTGTAGGAATCAAAATGTTGGATGTTATCACGCCCCGCTCCCGCAGGAGCGATCTTCCTCGCTAAGGCGTGATGCCGCACGGGCCTAGGTGCGCCCGTACAAGGCTATGTCCAGAAACGGCCGATTTTAACTAGGCCACAGAGTCGCACAAAGTGTTCCCATTTGCAGCGGAAAGTAAATGAACACAAGTTGAAGCAAATTCAAACTCTTTATTGATTTTCAAAAAGTCTACAAGCGGCGCTAGGCCGATATTACAAATCGCTCAAGCTCTTTCTCTCTCTTTGAAACATAAAAAGGGCGTGCCAAGTGGCTTACAAGATGGAATGATTCATGACGATGTTCCGATACATTATGTCCTGTATAGGGTACTTCAGCTTCTTGCAATGTTCCAAGGCCCCAGAGTTGGCTCCGCACCTTAACACGTTCGATGGAAGCTCCGCACCCGCCGGCGTCTCCTACATCCTGCAAGCAGACTGTGGGGTTATCAGTACATTGTTATGCACTGGTGGGAAGGCTAGCTCGCCCATAATGCTATCATTACCAAACACGTTCTATTTACTTTTGTGTACCGTCTATCATTCATTGTCTTTCTAATCTTGCCTTAGGATGATTTATATGGCATATTTCATAGCCTATCTCGTGTTGCCGAATACAAGTGTCGCATGGAATTTCATGCCCGACTTACCCATACTTACCGTCCGGCCTTCCCTGTCCAAAGTAAACCAAGTTAGTCAACAATTCATATGTAATAACTTATTGTAATTTACGTAAGCATGCAATGTCAAGGGCGTGTCCCTGCCTCAGGCCTAGCGCTTCGTAGGCGTGTTTTCTAACTCAATTTCACGAAGTACTCTTTTTCCTTTGGTGTGTTATATTTCAAGCCTGTTCAGAAGGCACTTCATTTAGTTAACTTAGACTACTTTGTTCAATGCAAGGATTTGCACGTGGATCGCCACCAGCAAAGCCCACTTAACTCTATATGCACCGGTCGCTGGCATCACAAGCCATTTTGGACCCTTTTTCCCGTGGTATTTCGTAACTATTCAGAGCGTGCGGCTGGTACACGTTGATAGTGTCTTGAAAATACCCTGCACTTACGTCTTCCGGGTAGCCAAGCCCCCTCCCAGGTAGCCCGTAAGCTCCCTTTGATTTTTGCCTAGGCCGGCCACGATCCTTCCTTTGATCATATCGCAGAAATCCCTTATATCTCCCACCTCCCGTATACGAGGGGATTGTCCACGACCATTTCGTATTATTTGTCATTTTAATTTAACGGCTGTCTCCGAGCCGCAGGCTAACCCTTAGCCATAATGCGTTATCGACTAGGTGGCGTCCGTGTAGCGCGGGTAGCGAGCCCCGTTGCACGTGCCCGTCATACCTGTCGCTAACCATTCCTTTCCTTCTTATCCTTTTATTCATTCTTTCTTTCTTTCACTTGTTTGTTCGTTCATTGATTCATTCACGTATTCATTCTTTCATTCGTTGGCTCATTCATTCACTTATCCATTCATTCTTTCATTCACATATTATGCAACTCCCCGTACGGGAGTCGCCTTGGCGACCCATCGGTCCCATAATCTTTCAATGTTGCTATACTCTACTTGGAACGACTATGTTGATAGTCTTTCCGTTTCATTGTTGTAATCCATTCATTGTTTCATTGTTGAACGCGTAAGGGACTTGAACGTAAGCTTGTGCCGTAGCACGAGCATGGAGCACGGTGCTAGAGTTCTCATATTTTTCATGTTCCTTTCCATATTCTATACAAGCATGTAAGGTGGGATTAATCCCTTAGCTAGGTGCGTTGAGTCATTTATTAACATGTATGGTGTTATCGCCTAGCGATTCTCGTGATAGTGTCCGCATTGTTAAGTGTCTAGGCTAAGCAAAGACGGGTTCATCGGAGCCACCCACCTTAGCGATGTTCGCATCGGCCGAGCGATACTCCGAGCGCGCCTTTGAAAGTCTAAGTCTGGATTCATCTTTGACGGGCCAATGTAAGCCTTGCATCGATTCTTCATCAGGTCGATGCCAACTCTTCGGGTCGACGGCTCGTTTGAGTCGTTGCACTTGCCGTTTGAATCGGCGTTCCGCTAGGGCGGAGCGGGTCATTACAGATGTCAAATATGAAAAATTCGAGATGGAGATGTGGTAAAGGTTTAGAATGGAATCGAGAGATAAATGTTATCAATTTAGAAACAATCGCAGAAAATTTTGGTTATGAGTAATTCATGGATGTATTTCAAAAAAAAACTAATGAGGATATTCAGGGTCAACCTAGTTTTGAGAACTTAGAAAATCTTGGTTATTGATTTTTTTGGAACCTTTACTCTGAGGCTATGTAGAAATTTAGTAATGGAAAATGTAACCCCTATTCCCGAGTTTTCAAAAAAAATTATTCTACTTTTATTGTGTTTTGGAACAAATTCTTTGGAAAACATGTACACGTTATTTTTCTACTATTTTTGTATTTCTAAAAGAGATTCCTCATGATTAGTTTAAGATAAGATATTTTCTCTTAAAATTCATTATTGGCGTTATTTGGTTATTAGCTTATTGACTTCGAAAAACAATTTTGAAAATTATAAATATTTTATAAGATTTTGATTAATAAAAATATATTTTATCGAATATTATTTATTGAAGTAATCAATTATCGTTTTGACTTAAGAATACATTATTATTTTGTTGACAATAGATTTGAATTATAGGATTTAATTAGTGATAATATATTATTTTCCGTACCTGTCTACTTCAAATTTTGATAATGATCAATTATTTAATTTCAAGATTTTCTTTATATGATTTAAAATTATTTGATTATGTTGGATATCGATTTAAGCTAATATTCTATCTACTAATGTGTTATGATTACATTAAATTCGTTATTTGATTTGATTTACTTCATACGAATTAAATTACTTAGATTTAGCTGGATAATATTTTCTATTAATAAATTTTGATTAGAATAAATTGATTTAAATAGTTATATTTGGGTTAAGATAAATACTTATATTCGTAAATCCTAACTACTATAAGATTGATAGTCGTTTATTTAAATAACAGTTTCACTTAACAAAATGCCTAAAAATCGGCTTTTGAAAATAAAACGAGAAAAAGTACAAGAAGTACAAATTGTTCTGGAAAGTATTGCTATGGAAGTCTGATCTGAAGGCGTTCACTTTGTTCCTTGGACCATACGATGATGATGAAGATCACTGCTAGAAGATGAACAACTGGAAGAACTAAGTCACCAGAAAGGTATCGACGCACTTGGGCACCGATGGCGAGGTCGAATGATTTCCTGCTTTGCTTCACTCTGTTCTGAAAGAAAAGTTGAAGAAGAATGCTCTCAAAAATCAAAGTTTCTGGGCTCTGATCTCTGTATTCTCTCCTCTGTCTCTCTGTGTATCATATAAAAAAATAAGTCTATTTATAGACTTGGCTTTTTGTGCGTAAAACTCAGCAAAGTCCTGTCTTTACGCTGGTAACTGCCACCCATAACTGAAGTCATCCTCTACATACGTTGACACGTGTCCCATTATCTCAATAAGAATAGGATGCACGTACACACGTTCTTCGAGATATGTGGCATGAAAGCCACGTAGGCAAACCACGTTCCAAAGTAGTCAGGAAGGATCGGACGTAAAAACAACCCAAATATACTCTGAGCGTAAAGTAGTAGACTAGGCGTAAAATAGCCCTAAAATGGACTTCTCGCGTAAAGTGGTTGATAAAACAACCTTGAGCGTAAAAGTAGCCCAAATAAACTTTATGAACACGTCAACTTTGAGCGTAAAAATCTCATATAGTATTCATAGGTAAAAGAAGCCATCCTGTGAGCGTAAAATAGCTCAGTCCACATACTAAACGATAATATTGGTTTCTGTGTAAAACAAATCCCTTCGAATTCTGTGTTATACGCTGTCAGTAGATCTTTATGTCAGATCCCCATTATCACTTTACATTAAATGCATGATTTGACAACCTATCCTTGGCGTAAAGTGGTTGGCGTGTCCCTGGCGTAAAGTAGCTGACCTGTCCCTGGCGTAAAGTGGTTGGCGTGTCCCTGGCGTAAAGTAGCTGACTTGTCCCTGGCGTAAAGTAGTTGGCGTAAAACAGCTCATTTTGAATGTAAAGCTCTATTTCTTTGACTCAGTCTATGAAGCACTTTTTACGCTCCTACAAGACCCCTTTCAAAGTTTTCAAAATTTGAAATAATTTGAACAGAAGCGTAAAATTCGGGTTTTGACCAGTCAGCGTAAAATTTGGGATATCCAACAGTCATTTGCGTAAAAATAGGGATATCCAACAGTCGGCGTAAAAATAGGGATTCCAACAATCGGCATAAAAATAGGGAATTTGAACCGATTCAAAATCTCTATAAATAGAGCTTTTCGAGTTCGATAAGGACTTTACTTGTCTCTTTGCAATCCAAATCTCTTTGCCCCCCTTTCTTCGAAATCTCCCTCACTTTAACTCGATGGCTCCCAAGAAAACCGCTGCCGGCAACAAGGGGAAAAAACCTGCCGTTGACTCTTCATCGGCTGACCGTGAACAAACTCCCATTCGGTCATCGACACCACTGCGACAACCCAATCCCGCCGTAGCTCCACCTATGAAGGGTAAAACCCTATCTTTTGGCCGGAACATTCATCGAAGAAGAAGAAAACAACCTGAAGTTTCAGATTTCACGCCCACGTCATTCGTGTTAGCGTAGAAACTGCAATAACAAAATACGCCCACGTTGTACGTGTCAGCGTAAAAAGAAATACGCCCATGTTATACGTGTCAGCGTAAAATTTGAATTACGCTCATGTCTACTCATGCCAGCGTAAAATACGCCCACGTTATACGTGTCAGCGTAAAATTCGAATTACGCTCATGTCTATTCATGCCAGCGTAACATTTTCAAATACGCTCACTTTAGCATGTGCTAGCGTAAAATGAAAAAACTTTGTAAAACAAAGACCTTTTTTACACTTTTAAAAATTTTAATCAATTTTAGTAAGCGTAAAAGTCAATGTCTTTACTCAAAAAACTTCAAATTAGATTTTTCACTATCTTGATCTTTTTTCCTTTTGTCAGTGGATTTACAAGCTCATCCTCTTGAAGAAGTTTTTGGCTCATCAGCGGGCATGGTGGGCTCGAACTATCTGGAGGATTTATCTCATGTCAAATTTCCTCAATCCAACCCTGAATACCCTGCAGCGAGAGCACAACTGATATCTGCCTAAGGAGATAGGATGCTATTATCCATGATCGACGGGGAAGTGTTGGTGTCACTGGACAATCAACAATTCTTAAAGCCAGCTTTCTTATTCGGGGATGCGATAGATTTCAAATCGCAAACTCATCCCAAAAAGGAGGCCTGGGTATTTTGATCTGGAGAAAGGGTGATGTATCTCCCTGACATAGACAGGGATTACCCTTTATCTGCTTTCTTCCATGCTAGCCATCACCGTCAAATGCTATGGAATTTGACTTCCAATAGCTATGGTAAACCGGGTAGGATCATTTTCAGAAGAGAGAGAGAGAGAGAGCAAATGACATGGGTTATCATATTAGCACTCCCTGTGGTGGTGTCATTCCATTTTCTGGTCTATTGCCCGGGTTTACACCGAGTGAGGACTCACTTCTCATCCAGCCGGTACAAATTCCCATGTTCATAAATAAATTTCTAAGGGAAGGAGTCTTATATCCTCAGACCAACCCAAGGCTGACAGGGTGGCTAACCCCTTACTGTAGTAACTGGATTCAGATCAGTAATTGGGTCATAAAACATTTTAAAACAGAATTAGACGATATTGGCCTGTATGAAGCGGTGGCCTCTACCAGTTATGGCATTCCACCGAACATCAACTTATTCCTAGCTTTACTGGAATTGTATATAAGTTCGACAGGAACTTTTGCAACTCCATACGGCAAAATGGACCTTGCTTTGCATGAGATGCAATTCATTTCGAAGCTGCCGATGGGCGAATTCTCTTATGAAGAATACATTCCTTCCAATCGGGAATTAGCAGAAGTTCGAGAGAAGAGCCCTGAACTGGTGCAAGTCTATGAAGAACTTATGTGCCATTATCTGATTTGTACCAGTATGTACGAAACTGGGTCACATTTGGCATACATAACCAAATGAACAACCTATCTATTTTATCATGAAAATAGAGTATCCAAGACTGAGAAGAGCATGTTTCGAGAAGACAAAACTCAAACCATTAAACCTTGCTTAATAATTCCTGCAGATGTAATCCAAGAGTTGATGGCTTCACAGAAATCTTGTGACCAATATCTGTCTACCAAAACCGGAGACATCCCTGCGGGGACTGAGGCTTTTAAGCTACCTGAGGCAGGGTAGTCAGAAAATGTCAAAAAAGGCCTTATTGGCAGGCTTCATATCCTTATGGCTACGAAGATGGGTCGTGCCAGGGATCAGTACCGTGGATAGGATTCACCACAATGTATTGTGGCCAGCGATACGTTTAGTATTCAAAAACAGAATCAACCTGCTGTCGGCAATGGTATGCCGAATAAATACAGGTCTACGGACTTTCGGTGAAGAGCTGATTAATAATGCTCCTCATCGAGACAATTTTCCAAGAATGGAGCTACCCTACACCTAGCTGATGGGTTGGTTACTACATCATAATTGCAATTTGCTGCCACCGGGCCCTGAGGATGAAGCGAGGATTTTCCTCCAAAAATTTAGCAAATCCACATGGAGAGCTGCAACGGTGGCAGACACCCGAGCAGCATTAAATTACTCTCACGGCTAGAACTTCTTCTGCACAAGGCCACCAGTTCCAGCCGACTGCCTTGACGTGCAATTTGAAGATAGAGTAGATAAATCAGCTTTATTGCCAAGATCTGTCTTCCGATGGCTGGAGTACATCAGACCCTCCCATCTGATGTACAGGAATGAAGATTACTGCGCGTTTGAACCTTACCTACCAAGTAGGTTCACTCGCCAATTTGGATATGACCAACTTCATGTTGGCAATCCTTCCACCAGCTTCTATCATTATGGAAAGCTGATTGACGGTGCACGAGCAAGAAGATATTTCAGCACTGCATGTACTGGTGCTAGATTCACCATATCTACAGCCACTAGTACAACTGAGCTACGTATACTTCACTCGTATGCTCATTTTTATACATCCATTCGCTCCTTCGAAGACGGTTATAGCATGCAAGGAAGTCTACGATGGGCCCAGGAGGGAAATGTTGAAGAACCCATCAGAATAACTCCTTTCGTACCAGACAATACTTCTGCTATAGATAAATTTCTGACAGTAATTCCTAGAGGAGCTGGGGAGATCCGCGGGACCAATAGTTATTGGAAAAACCCGCAAACGAAAGCAGACTACAACTACCACTCTTTCAGTGAAGTCTCCTGAGAAGAAGAAAAAGACTACTACTAAAGGGCCTTCCAAACCCAGAGTCTTTACCCCAGAAGATGACATCTCGGTCAAAGAGGACCAACTTGTTGCTTCCCCTTCAGTCCATCCGGAAGAAGGGTCTTCAACACCTCAACCAGCAGCAACATCAGAAATTGTAAAACTTTTATCTCCTGGACGCCTTAGCTCCTCACTCCATTATCTTTGCCACGAAAGGCACAAGTTACGGAGGATACTACTACTGTACACATTACTGATCGAGACCGTATCCCATCAGACGAGCCGGCTCTCACCTTTGACGATGATGACTGGGATGGTGATTATGATTCATACCTTGAACAAAACGCACATATTCCAGGTACTACGCAAAACCTATACGAAATTAGGTATCATGATTTTGTATATTAACTTATTTTGTTCATTTTGTAGATACCATTATTACACCAAAGCCTGTGGCTCCTTCTCCTCCTCAAGAAGATATCCGTGAGGAAAACGAGGAATCTGATGAAGAGGCTTCTTCTTCTGACGAAGTAGAAGTAATCCAACCAGAAGATGAGCAACCAGAAGTACAGAAAGAGCTTGAAGCAGAGGTTGAAACAGAGGTTGAAGCAGAGGCTCAGCCCGAATTATCTTTTCGTATTGATGACCGAGAAAAAGAACAAGCTGCAGAAAAACCAACTGCAGACCATGAAGCAGTTGTTGAGGGAGGAACTGGCCTCGATGAAGAACTTGAAGTACCTCCAGAGCCTGAACAGCCAGAAGTCAAAGGAGACGATGGAGGCATAGTCAAATTACCAACCGAAACTGAGAATGTAGTGATAGCACCCTCTGCTATTACTACTGATCCTGTAGAAGTTCCGGAGGAGAGTATGCCTGAACTTGAGTCAGCTGCCACCACCATCATTCCACCTGTACCTATCACCGCTACTGAAACTCTAGTAGTTTTAGCTCCAGAAATGGGTGGAGTAACTAATATTGAAGACATTGATTCCGAAGCTGCTGGGAACCAGTTGACTATGATAGCAGTAACTACAATGGCTTCATCTCAGCCTGCTATCAGAGCAACTACATCTGCAAATGTTGAAGACACAATCCCGAAAGCTCTTCGGGATCAAATGGCTGTGACAACAGTAACAAGAATTGCTTCATCTCAATCTGCTGTCACACCAACAGCATCTGTTCCTAGTCTCCAAAGAAGAGATCTAGTAGATATTGCCGCTACGCCAAGTTCAAGCATAGAAATGAATCTCCTAGTTGAGATTCATACTGAAACTTTTTATAAAACTTTGGCGACCCTAATCAAGATGGTCCTGAATAAGGGTCTCAGTTATGAGAGCTTGAAAGCGTCTATGGCTCTTACCATCAGGAACGTTGCTATGTTCAATGATATGGGGAGAGCAGCAATATTAGAGAAAATTGTGGAGGGTCTTGAACAACCCATCCGAGAGTACCTTAAGTTGTTAAGTGAGACTGTTGAAAGTCTCATACAAGAAGAGTATGATGCCTTAACGACTGATTATCTTGATCGGGAGACAAGATATAATGAAGCTCTCCATGATTATAGTATAAAGGTTGCCAAAGAGAAAGCCTTTTTAGCTGGAATACAGCCCGAGCTGGATGGTCATAGAGCAGCCTATAACACCTTAAACCAGGAGATTCAGCAGCAGAATGATAAAATCCAAGAAGTTGAGGCTGAATTGGCTCGGTTAAAGGCAGAGATGGAACAGATGATCGCTGCTAGGAATCAGCACCTTGCTCAGGGCTCTATTTTAGAAGAACAGGCCTACAAAGCTGAATCAACTATCAAGACCCTTGATGAAGCCAAGGATAATCTGATAATCAGCTTCGCTGGACTTTCTAATCTTTGCACTACCGAAGCTCGACATGCTGAAGCGACTAAGAAAGTATTGAGCTCTCGTGATAGGCGCCTGGCAGAACTGCAAAAATTACTTCAAGATGTTTCTGCTCCACCTTAGGAAACTAAGGAGCTTTTGTAACCTTTGATCTTATCCAAGAAATGAATAAAATATTTGTTTTGTGATCCTATCATTTATTTTGCATTTAAACAATAGGCATGAGATAGAAAGTACTTATCAGAGGTAATATGGACATGATAAGTTTTCAAAATTCAATAAATTGTATCTATCCAGAGGTAATATGGACATGATAGATAATAAAATCTCGTTTTCTTGTTTAGAGTATGCAATACTATCAGAGGTAATATGGACATGACAGATCGTAATAACTCAAAGAAAAATAGATTAATATCTATTCAGAGGTCAAATGAACATGATAGATAGGAAATACAAACATATGTAATATTTATTCAGAGGTCAAATGAACATGATAAATAATGAGTCCAACTTTTTAATCAACTGATAAGATAGAAGATTAAAATTTCTCTCTAAAGAGACAAATAATCAGCTTAACCAAACATTGGTAGCTGGGGGAATAAGAAACAGATGTCATTAAGGATATATGCCAATATCAATGAAAGAATGAATGAACCAGCGTTTCTTTTGGAAAATGAAAGGTCAATTCAATTCTACAATTAAATGAATGAATCTGCCGTAATGAATGAACAAGTCGTTTCGGGAATAACAAGTTGTTTCAATTTCCAAGACCAATCCATTAATAGCTTTCTCCTATAATAGATGAGAACTCTTTGTAAAGATTCATTCTTGTTTCCATTCCTCTATTGAAAATGTCTTCTAAGGACGTGCATCAAAAGAATGAAGTCTCCATGAAGGTTGAGGACGTCATCCAGACGTGCTCGTTGAGCCAATTGTGTCAGGCCCAACTGAAGCAGGTGAAAGCTCTTCTACACCCAAGCCAGCACAAGACATCCTCACTTTCTTAGTAGAGCCAGGGAAAACTCCTGAAGAAGAGGCGCTGAGGACGGATGCCTGCAAGTTTTTTGTGAACTCAGGCAACGATGCCTTCAATGCATTGGCCGACTATGTATTTAATAAGGAAGGCAATGGTCCTCGTCCTTAATCCTTTATTCAGAACAAAAATAATAAAAGACATTTTATTTTCATTTTTTTTATACATAGTACTTCTTAAGAAATTTGCCATTGATCGGCATCATGGGTAGATCTCCATTGGGCTTGGATAACCGATAAGCGCCATTGGAAAACACGGGTCTCGATTACATAAGGGCCTTCCCATTTTGCTTGGAATTTCCCTTTGCTTTTGTGAGTCATCACCATCGGTCTTCGAACAGCTAATACCAGCTCGTCAACCTTGAATATCCTCTCTTTAACTTTACGATTGAAAGTTCGAGATATACGGGTTTGATATAGCTCAATATGATGTTGTGCTTGAAGATGCTTCTCGTCCAATCCTTCAAGTTCTTGGAGTCGTAAGCGATCATTATTCTCTATAGTTAGCTCATTAGCAATGGCTGTTCGAAGAGATAGAATCTGGATTTCCAATGGAAGGACAGCCTCACATCCATAAACCAGCGAGAATGGTGTAAAACCAGTAGGAGTTCGGACTGTTGTTTGATAAGTCCATAAACATTCTCCAAGTTTCTTATTCCAATCACGTTTATTAGAAGAGATAAACTTTTTGAGAAGTTTGATGATTGTTTTGTTGAAAGCTTCGGCTAAACCATTAGCAGCTGGATTATAAGCTGTAGAAGCCATATTTTGAATTCGATTCTTATCACAGAACCGATAAAATGCCTGACTGGCAAATTGTGGTCCATTGTCATGAATTATCCGTCGAGGAATCTCGAAACGATAAATGACATGGTGTTTGATAAAGCTAATCACAGTAGATGTTTTCACTTCAGTAAGGGGAACTGTTTCTGCCCACTTGGAAAAGTAATCGGTTATAGCCATATAAACCGATGTCCTTTAACAGAAGGAGGATTAATCGGACCAATGATATCCATACCCCAAGCTTCGAAGGGCCAAGAAGCTGCTGTAGGATATAGAAATTCAGAAGGTTGGTGGATAAAGTCAGCATGAATCTGACATGCTTTACATCTTCTGGCGTAATCCCAGCATCTGCTATCATGGAAGGCCATAATACCCCATTCTTCGAATGCGATCTTGTAACTTCGGACCTGGTTGATGAGCACCACAGATACCATCATGAGCCTCACAGAGTGCTGTTTAGCTTCACTTTCTGAGAGACAGCGCAGCAAGAGTCCATCGTATGAACGACGATATATATGTAAAGACGAATCATAGTAAAATCGAAATGATCGTCTTTGATTGATACAACTTCTTTTGGATCTTCAGGTAAAATCCCATGAACCGTATAATCAATAAATGGACTTCTCCAATCCTTCTGCTGGAACTTGACTCTTTAGTATAACTCTGTTCATATATAGATTATTCTTGACACATAATAAGTCTAGTCCAACAAACTAATTATTTGTCTTCGAATTAGAATAGCCAAGTCTGCAGCTAACCTAGCAAGAGCATCAGCTTCCACATTCTGAGAACGTGGCACGAATTCGATGAAGAATCCTTTGAATGAAAGGATCAAGTCGATTACCACTTGATGATAAGGGATGAGATCAGGATTTTTGACTTCATAAGTTCCTCTAACTTGATTAACAATTAGTTGAGAATCTCCATAAGCTTCTAGGAACTCAATATCCAATTGTTTTGCTACTTGGAGACCAATCAGTAAAGCATTATATTCTGCTACATTGTTAGAGCATGGTTCATTGAGAGAGTAGGCATGGTATATGACCATTTTATCAGGAGAAACCAAGACGATTCCTACTCCAGAGACAATATTACCTTTAGGTCCAACCTGTGATGCTCCATCAAAATACAATTGCCAGATGTCATCCTTCAAAGTCATGTTGTAATCCACGACTTCATCTGGAATGTCCTCATATAGCTTCGATGTTTCATGTATAGGGTGAGCATCTAAGAAATCAGCTAATGCTTGACCATTCACTGATTTTTGAGGTACATAAACCATGTCATAAGGAGTAAGCAACATCACCCAGGTAGCTAACCTAGAATTAAGAATGCTCGGTTTTTTCATTAATACCCGAATGGGATTTATTCTGGAGATAACATGAATAGTCTATCCTGTCACATAATGTTTTGTCGTTTGGACAGCAAAAACCAAGGCCAGACATCCCTTTTCTACAGAAGTATACCTGTGTTCAGCTCCGACCATCATTCGGCTAAGATAATAAATTGCTTGTTCATGTCCCATATCACTTTTTTGTGCAAGAAGAGCACCAAGTGAATGATCCAAAGCTCGAATATATAGCAAAAATGGTCTTCCTACCACTGGAGGTACCAGAACAGGTAGATTTGTAAGGTATTGCTTGATGTCTTTGAAGGCTTTCTGACACGCTTCATCCCAAACAAATGATACATCCTTCTTTAATAGACGGAAGAAAGGTTGACATCTCCCAAAAAGATTAGATATAAATATCCTGATATAAGCAATGCGACCCTGAAAGCAATGGAGTTCTTTCAGATTACGAGGAGGACGCATTTCAAGAATTGCTTTAACTTTATCAGGATCAACATGGATACCCTGAGAAGTAATAACAATCCTAAAAACTTGCCACTGGAAACCCCTAAGAAAGACTTAGTAGGGTTCATTTTCAATTGATGTTGACACATCAATTCAAATACTGTCTTCAAGTCTTGAATGTGATCATCTTTTGATCGACTCTTAACAGCAATGTCATCTACGTAATATTCAACCGTCTTCCGTAAATGTTCTTGAAAGATGTTGCTCATAGCCCGTTGATACGTGGCACCGGCGTTTTTAAGACCAAACGGCATAACCGTATAGCAGTAAACCCAAGGGGTGTACGAAAAGCATTATGCTTCTCATCTTCTGGATGCATCTTAATTTGATTATATCCTGAGAATCCATCCATGAAAGACATGCGTTCAAAATCGTATATATTGTCTATCATGACATCGGTAATCGGAAGTGGAAATTCATCTTTTGGACAAGCTTCATTAAGATCTCGAAAATCTATGCAAACTTGGACTTTTCCATTCTTCTTCATAACAGGAACAATGTTGGCAACCCAATCCGGGTGTTGTTCTTCACGAACAAAGCCACATGTGATCAGCTTTTTGACTTCCGCCTCAATTACATCCATCATATCTGGTCAAAAATGCCGTTGCTGTTGTTTTACAGGCTTGGCATTAGGAAGAATATTGAGTTTATGAGTAGCAACTTTAGGATCTAGACCTGGCATATCCTCATAACTCTATGCAAAAATATCAATATATTCTTTGATCAGTTTTATCAACTCTTCATTTTCATCTTCAGAAAGGTTTTTACTGATGAATATTGGTTTGGACGTAGTTCCATCTCCAACATCAATATGGACAATCTCATCCTCTGTAGGTGGCTGTCGCTGTTCAAAATAAATTCCCATTGAGTGTCCATCTGTTGAGCCCAGGATCATTCTCAAATGGTTCAGATTTACCATCAATTTGAACCATGTTTACTGAGAATATTTGCTCAGAATCATCATAATAACCTCCTCTAACATATGAGGAGTGAGACGTATCAGATTCGATGAATTGGATTTCTTCCGAATCTGATGATTGTGAAGAGCTAGAAGAGAATTCTTCTTGTATATCGTCATTAAACATGTGGGACGGATCATATCCCAACCCATGATGAGTTTTCTGATAAAACGGATCACCACTTAATGGTAATCGTCTATCCTTGCGTTGATTGAGACCTTGCATAGTCTTCAAATCATATTCCATATTTTGGATAATCTTGAGAGATTGTTGACTATATTTGTCAATTCGGATTCTTCCTTTATCTTTATCTCTTAGATCATCCGTCTGAGCAACAGAGATATTCTAGCCAGGCCAAACACAATTTGGTGCTTGTTTTTCTTATCAGACGGAATCAGAAAATAAGATTCTTCGTGACGTCTATAAGTTACACAAGCTTACGATGAAGCGACTACATGAAGAAGATAGGGAGAAGATGTTAGGAACCTTTGAGCATAAGGTCTAACATCGACATGAGGAGGAAAGAAATTTTCCTTATGGTCAATGTATAAGGTTTCCTCTGTGTCTATGCCGTCTTCATACTGATAACTTTGATTATCAGAAGATAAAGTCATTCTTTCAACAAATTTGACAGCCATATACCCAGAAAGGAAATCTTCATTGATATTATAAAGTACAGAATGATCAATATTTACATTATTTACAATTTGACTGCTACACTTCAGATTAATCACTAATGGACCATCATCCGTCTTCTGCGCAGACTTGCCAAGATTGACGATCAATGGTGGTTCAGGATCATTCGTACGAGAAGTACGCCCTTTGACCTTGATCACAAGAGGTTGAACTTGGCTTTTAGCAAGAACATTCACTGATTCCTCAGATGAAGCTTGAGTTCTTCCTTTGACCTTGATCATCAGAGGTTGATTGTTGATAGGTTGGGGTTGAATTCGCCCTTTGACTTTGATCTTCAAAGGTTGCTCTTCTGACGGATCTTCATTAATAGACTGATCTTCGGCAGATGATGATCTTCAGCTATGTCTGATATCTCTTCACATACTCTTGTTTGTAGAGCATTGAATCAGAAAAATAGGCTTCGACACCCTTGAAAGGATTGATATCAGCAAACTCAGTCTTCATAACCCCTTGGGAATCCACGTACTTGAAGCATTGGTGGAGAGTTGAAGGCACGATGTTATGCTCATTTAACCACGGTCTTCCAAGAAGGATGTTGTAGGATACGTCTGAATTAATAACATAGAATGTTGCCATCGTTCGAAGATCACCAATCTGGATTTTCAGACGGATCTTCCCCAGTGGTTTACTCTTTCCAGAGTTGAAACCAACGATTGTGGTACTAGTGTAAGTCAAGTCACTAGTAGGAATCCTCAACATTCTTAGCATACTTTGAAGAATTATGCTAATAGAAGACCCAGGATCATATAAATCCTGTCAACTTCAGTGAATTCAATATACCCAATATAGCACAAAGGCCTGTCATGCTTGTTATGCTTCAACAGCATATCTTCTTGTGTAAAGATAATATTAGGAATTACCTCCATCACACTATGACATTGTGGGCATGACAATGGTATATTATCACGAGTCTTGAGTTGAGCTAAGCAGGAGTCAGCTTGCAGCAAAGCTTCACTCAAGGTTTCGCGACTTTCTTTAGAAAGGCGAAGCAACTCGAAGATAGATAGTATAGCCGGAGTATTGGCTAACTGGACTAGAATATCAAATTTATAGGGTTTCATCACCACCCCCTGATTGGAAGCAGACTTCAACGGGACGTCAAAGCGTACTACTCTCTGTTTCCCCTTTTCAACCACAGATGGTTTAGCAGGAACAGGAGACGGTTGAGTTGGCGGTGTTTCAACATTCTCTGCTTCTTTGGAGGATCCCTCATAATCTTTGTGGTACTCTTTCCCAGATCTTGTACCAGCAAAGGTTTCTTCTTCAGACTCAGAAGAAGGAAGTACCATATTGCAGGATTTAGTCTTCCTTCCCTTAGCCTTCTTCTTACGAGGATTGTTATGAGGAACCTCAGAACCCAATCCAACATTGGATTTTTGACTTTGAATTTGTAAAGGAAGTCGTATTCCTTTATCTTAATTCAAACCTTCTGTCTTTTGAACGTCATAACCCATCTTCTTCATGAGAAGGACAGATTGCTGACTGTACAAGTGAGTGGGCAGCGGACTTTTAACAGGTGGTTCAACAGAGGAAGAAGAAGAGATCTCTGTAACTAAAGGAGAATGAGGAATAGAAGTCTCTGTAGCTACGGAAGGAGAAGGATTCGGGATATGAGGAACAATCCCTACAGGAGCTTTTTCATAAGCAGTGAAAACTTGTTGTGCCCTGTATAAGGAAACACTATTCATGGCTAGCCACTGCTGATGAGTAAGCTTGAGCTTTGTAGGAGGAGCCAGACTTAAAGGACATATGTTTAATCCTCTCAGTCTATCTTCCAAAGGAATGCCATCCCATAGATGATCCAAATCATCAGGATCTGGAATAACATGAGAAATCTTATTGCAGGTTTTGACTTTCATACCTTTCTTGGATTTTGAAGTTTTACCTTCATCTTCCATTTCAGGTACTAAGTCAGGATGTACCCACATAATTTCCCCATTCTTTAATATAAGAGGTAACAATCCTTTATTTTCTTCCCTGGCAGGCGGGATATTTACAATCTTCATCGTCGCCTTCGAAATTGGGACAATTCCATCTGGTATTTGTTGAGAAGGAAAATCTCCGAATTGAAGAGAAACCATATTGGTTGTGACCGTATGCTCATCGTTAGTTAAAGAGATGGCATTGACATTAATCAGCTCTTGGATTTTCTTCTTTAGGACATAACAATCCCTGGTGGGATGATTGATGTATCTGTGATAGATACAATATTTTGGGTTGTCAGTCAGATTCACCTCATTAGGCCTCTTTGGCTATGGGATCTGGAGTTTGCCACTCTTTACCAGACATTGGAATATCCCTGGGATATCACTCTCGTCAAAAGAATATTCTTCTTTTGGCTTAGAAGACTCCTGATTATTCGGTATCGTTTTATTTTTGGAAAGATTAACCATAAGGGTGTCCTTTCCTTTTGCATTACGATTGCCAGAATTATTACCAGGATTACATTTCTTTTCTTTATCCTCTAAGGCAAAAATCATCCCATGTTCACGAGCCAACCTACCATTGGTCTCGGCAGAAACTGCTGCTATAATAAACGAAGCCCAATCTGTGAATTGGGAACCCGTGAAGACATCAATGGATGGTCGCAGATTCATCTTGCATGTATCAATTAACGCTGAATCTGGCATACCAGGAGGCATCTTTAGAGTCGCCTGTCGGAAACGTTCAATGAACGTCCAAGTATCTTCTTTCTCCTTTTGTTTGATTTCTATTAAGGAGGACATGTTCATGTCCATACCTCCTTCATAGAAGCAGGAGAGAAATATTGCCTTAAATTCGTCAAAAGACGAAATGTAATTGTCGGGTAAACTACGATACCAGTCATAAGCTGAACCCGTCAAGCACCCAATGAATACTCGAGTGAGAAGAGCATCATTTTTCTGCAGATGTACAGTCATAATATCAAAGTAATTGATATACTGACTAGGAGAAGCCTTTCCATCAAACAATACCATTGATTGTGGCTTAAATTTCGGTGGAAAGGGTACATCATTCCAATAAGGAGGATAAGGTTGCTTAATCCCTAACCTCTGGAGCTGATCTTTGTGCTTCAAAACTTCAAACTGTACTTTGAGCTCACGCACTACTTGAATGGCTTCACTGGTTTGAGGAAGCATATTTGATTGAATGGTTGTTGGATGTACCGTAACCTCCACTGGAGATGGTACATCTTATGGAATGATGGGATCTGGAGATGCATAATTTTGGTTAACAGCAGGCTCTTGAATATTCAAAGGTATATTAGCCCCTTGACTATCTTGAGTTTGTGCTGCTACCTGCACCGGTGTTACTATTGCCGGTTGAGCAGTTTATTGAGCCGTTATTATCTGGTGCATGCTTTACATCATGTTAAGCATGTCTTTCAGTGATTGCTCAACGGTAGTGAGACGTTGTTCTGTATTAGCAGATGACGTCTCTGGTTCATCTCCAATAGCGTAGAATTCAACCTCTCTTGAAGATACAGAGGGATTATTATAGAGATATGAATCAACACTATCAGTTTCGGACTCAAAAGATCGAGTACCCCCAGCTTCTGAATCAGAAGTCTGCAACTGTCTTTGTCTTCTTGATCGAGTATTCTGATATACTCCTTCAAAGGAATCAAGAAGTCTGTTGAATTGTTGTTGACCTAGAGTTTGGGACGTGTTCCGTCTAGGATGTCGTCCTCTGTTGGTATGAGATGCCATGTTGACTGATGCATATGACAACTCATGTTCTTGGTCATCATCTTGTTGTTGAGGCGCATTAAAACTTAACCGGTCAAAAACTGATCGTTTAGAAGCCGAACAACAATATTTAATTACAATCTGGTGACACTCACAATGGTGATTTTCTTGGGGGAGTGTCACGGGAGATTGTCTATTTTTACGCTTTTGCATTAGCAATTCACGTAAATCAGAAGGAGTAGATGGAGTAGTCTTCTTTATTACATTTAGGGTAGAAAAACGTTTAGTCCCTTGTGTATAAAGAAGAATACTGGCTGCATTCGCAGAACCAAACTGTATATTTTTACGTGCTTGGAGTTGCGTACATAAATCCTGAGATTTTTTAGCACGAAGGACTCCATCTTCATTGCGTGTAATTTGTAAGTTTGGTACCTTGCGTACAGCAGTATAAGAAGGTTGTTGGTTGAAAACAGAAGTTTTACCAACTATGTTTTATGCTTCATGCATGTAGGTACATTCACTTTAGATGCAGAAGCATCATTGTGAATTTTATCTACATTGTCACAGACAGGAGATTTACCTTTACGTATAGAGCACAAAACATGAGTATCTGCCACGTCATAGACGAGAGATTTTCCTTTACGCGTAGAGCGTAAATTTTGTGTGTCTACTACGTCACAGACGGGAGACTTATTGTTACGCTCAGAACGTAAGGCATTGGAGTCTGCCACGTCACTGACGGGAGACATATTTTTACGGCCAGGACATAAAACCTGATTTTTACGCGCATGGCATAAAACCTGATTTTTACGCCCAGAGCGTAACACTGGAGAGTCTGCCACATTACAAATGGGAGACTTATTTTTACGCGCATGGCGTATCACCGAAGTAGAGACTGCCTCATCACAGATGGGAACCTCTACAACAGGAGTAGGAAGGATTCCTTTGCCTGCAGAGACAGTAGGGAGATCCGAGGATGCCTTGGATTTGGGAACCCAAACTTTTTGCGCCTTCCGCGATTTCTGAACATTGGAGCAGCGAGTGCTACCCCCAGTCCGGAGCATTTCTTCGTAGGCAGTCTGGTCGAAGTGCACAACCAGAGTCTTCTTTGTCGATCCAATCGACACATCATCATATTGAGCAATTGCCTCCTCATCAGAGGAGAAGGTCGTCCCCAGCAGATTCGCCATTTTGTTTCACTTAACAAAATGCCTGAAAATTGGCTTTTGAAAATAAAACGAGAAAAAGTACAAGAAGTACAAATTGTTCATGAAAGTATTGCTATGGAAGTCTGATCTGAAGGCGATCACTTTGTTCCTTGGACCATACGATGATGATGAAGATCACTGCTAGAAGATGAACAACTGGAAGAACTAAGTCACCAGAAAGATATCGACGCACTTGGGCACCGATGGCGAGGTCGAATGATTTCCTGCTTTGCTTCACTCTGTTCTGAAAGAAAAGTTGAAGAAGAATGCTCTCGAAAATCAAAGTTTCTGGGCTCTGATCTCTGTATTCTCTCCTCTGTCTCTCTGTGTATCATATAAAAAAATAAGTCTATTTATAGACTTGGCTTTTTGTGCGTAAAACTCAACAAAGTCCTGTCTTTACGCTGGTAACTGCCACCCATAACTGAAGTCATCCTCTACATACGTTGACACGTGTCCCATTATCTCAATAAGAATAGGATGCACGTACACACGTTCTTCGAAATATGTGGCATGAAAGCTACGTAGGCAAACCACGTTCCAAAGTAGTCAGGAAGGATCGGGCATAAAAATAACCCAAATATACTCTGAGCGTAAAGTAGTAGACTAGGCATAAAATAGCCCTAAAATGGACTTCTCGCGTAAAGTGGTTGATAAAACAACCTTGAGCGTAAAAGTAGCCCAAATAAACTTTATGCACACGTCAACTTTGAGCGTAAAAATCTCATATAGTATTCATACGTAAAAGAAGCCATCATGTGAGCGTAAAATAGCTCAGTCCATATACTAAACGATAATATTGGTTTCTGTATAAAAAAAATTCCTTCGAATTCTGTGTTATACGCTGTCAGTAGATCTTTATGTCAGATCCCCATTATCACTTTACATTAAATGCATGATTTGACAACCTGTCCTTGGCGTAAAGTGGTTGGCGTGTCCCTGGCGTAAAGTAGCTGACCTGTCCCTGGCGTAAAGTGGTTGGCGTGTCTCGGACGTAAAGTAGCTGACTTGTCCCTGGCGTAAAGTAGTTGGCGTAAAACAGCTCATTTTGAGTGTAAAGCTATATCTCTTGACTCACTCTATGAAGCACTTTTTACGCTCCTACAATAACACCTAACGAACCCTAGTTGCCAGCAGTCTAAAACCCTTCCCTACGTCTTCCCCAACTTTAGTCACCACCATTGCAATGTCACCTCAACTCGTCATTGTCGAGCCATCCATCCAAGGCCGCCAACCACGCAGACCCGACGCCAACTTTCGCGTTGTCCCCGACCCTCTCCTCCGCCGTACCATACCTAGGCGGCTACCACCCGCAGCCCCACAGATTTCTTGTGTGAAGCCGACTTCATCGCCACCACAAACGTCAAGTTGTCCTCGGTATAACGTCGCGTGGATGACGACGATGACGTCCACCGTCGTACTAGGCGGTGACATCCGGTGCAACCCGCCGTGCATGCCGAGCCAAGCCACGACCCGTGCCCTCCGGTTTTCCGATGATCCGCGCGCGCTGGCACCCCGCGCCCAGTGCTATCGTGGCCGGATCTGATGAGCCACCAGAGGCGAGGCCGCACCTCCAGTGCCGGACCGTCGAGACCAAGCCGTACGACCCTTCGCCCTACCGGTCGCTGTCCCCGGCTGAACCATGCTCAGTCGAATCCATGCATCAGTGATCAGCAAGAGTAGAGCAACATTGACCAAGCCGGCAGACACCTTCCCATCGATGCCAACTTGATCTCCAGGATCCCTCGAGTCGACCGAAGCCAACACAAAGGAACCTCAACCCACACTCGTGCCACCGCCAGTGCACGACTCTCCGCCGCTCCAGAGGCGATCGACACCGCTGGCCGCTAGAGCGGAGAGCCCACGGCGAGCCGCTCCTTCCGATCAGCTCCTGACGCCGCGCTCCTACCGCCGTTTCCCCGAGCCGCCGGTCCGCGGAAGTCATCTCCGCCAGTTCATGTGGCCGCGTGCCCCGCCAAAGCCGCCACTCTCCACGCCGTGGCCGTTGCCCCAGGTTCAGCAGCACCGCACGCAAGGGCGGAGCAGCCATGCGGTGAGCCGACGTTACTGGCCACTCCCCGAAGCCGTAACTCGAACCTTTCCTGCAGTCCATCGCGGCTCTGGTGGACCCATAGCCGGTGTCTTCCTCCGTGTCGGTCTTGTCGAGCGTCGGCCGAACCCCGCATGGCGAGCAGCCTCGCCCGAGGTCGCAACTCCGCTGTGCCTAAGCACCTCGTCTCCGCTCGAAGCCGACGTTGTGTCGAGCCTCTCCGTCTCTCTCTCCCTTTAAATCGTACTCCCTGGAGAAGAACCACTCCAAATGCCTCTCTCTTCTCTTTTCCCCCCTTTTGGTAAGTTCCAGCTCTATTACTATTTTTGTTGGGTTCATTTTGTTGTCAATTATGAAGATTGGGTTATGATACTGCTGCCAACAGTATTGCCAGTATAGGGAGAAGGGAAAAGTAATCAGTAATAATATGAAAATATTAATATAGAGTCCGTTAATGTATTCAATATTAAGGTATTTTTGATTAGCAATATATTACTGTTGCTAATACCATTATTTGTTTACCAATTTTATAGTTAATATAATAAACATACATATCAAATATTTTTTTCAAGAATTATTTTGACAACTGAATATAGTATTGGGCTAGCCTTTCAAATTAAATTTAGAAACCCAAAAATCTATTATATATTAACTAATCTATCTTATTACGACTTTTGACCTAGAAAATTATTGTAGTGTATTTGGTCTAATTAAATTATGGTTTTGACCCAAAATAATTTACTAGATTTTAAACACATATTTTGATATTATGAATTAATTCCTAAAATAGTTATATACATATAGTAGTCTTACTAAGAGTAATTCAACTATTATTATTAATATTTATTAATTTATATAATTGGTAACCATTGGTTGCACTATTATTAAAATTGTTTTTATTATAAATATATATGTCTTAAAATATATCTAATCTTATTATTGTATTATTTGCATCTTAAAGATATTTTAATTAGAAGACTATTATTATAGCATTTTTAGTTGCCCTTCAAATATAGCGTTGACCTAATATGTATGTCGACAAAATTGAGTTTTAATCGAAAAATGATTTTTCTAGAATTTATAAGTATTTATTTAACATATTTTGAGTAATAGAAATCTAGTTAATATTCCCTAAATAATAAGTAATAGTTTCTAAATTATAGCTTAACTTAATAACATATTTTCTATTTTTTAATGGCTATATAGAGATATGTTGCCTAATACAATATAGTTTTAACATTATTATTATTTTCCAATATAACTATACGTATTAGTTATGAACTCCATTCGAATATCAAATCTCAAACGTGACTAATCATATTCATATTTTCTTGTGACTCGAACTCCATCACATTACCCTAGGCTAAGTGGACTATTCCAAATGCAACGGGATTGTCGGTTTCACCAGCTAAGGACCTCAGGCAAGTACACTTTCTGATTGTTTTTCGATTCATAGTAGTCTTTTCATTTCATGTTTATACATATGTCTTGCTTCTTGTTGACACGCTCGTCACACGGAGTAGTCGGGAGGGGAAATATCTTAGTAGACATGTGGACTACCCAGAACTATCCCCCGTATCTTTCGTGGAGAATAGCAGCTGCACACGACACATGCAGGGTGCCGGATTTACCCCCTAGCCGTTCACATGTCGAAACAGATATTTCATACCACATAGGTAGATGTTTTTATTTATTTATTTTTCTTTTCTTCTCCATCGTGCCATGTCATCAGTTACCTTCTAGTTTTTTTTATCTCTCATATGTTATTTTCATGTCTTATTAATTCTATTGTGTTTTCGCATTGTCGTCGGTTTGTGTACTTATTCCATTCCTGACTGGAAACCAATATTTTTTAGGTTAGCCATGGATTCACTTAGCTTGGGAGGTTCGGGTGTACTTGCAGACAAGAAACCTAGAAATAGTTAGCAGTTGTATTATTTTTATTAATTGTGAGAACTTTGTATTTTCTTTAAATATAAATGTTGTAAATATTGTAATAAGTTTAGAAATGTGAATGAGCAGCAAATATTATATTTTGAGCATTTATTTCTTGCGGGCTTGACAGCGTTCTACCGTCGACTCTGCGACGTAGGCTGGCTTGGATACGTCTCGTATCCGAAAATTGTAGAATTCAAAAGGATAATATTTGAAGCGAACGTTGAAGAAAATATGAAGGTTGATTTATAAATAAGAATAAATTTTGTATGACATAGTGGCATTAGAGTTGAGTAATACGAGACTTGATTTAAAACAAGTACAAGGATTCATAAATTGGATTTAGAGGTTTCGGATCTAATTTAGAACGAGGTGAAAATTTGATTAAATGAATAAGTGTTGATACCTAATTAAGAGGGGTATGCTTCGTGGGAAATATTTTAGAAGTTTGAAATTTTGTCTATGGTGATCATGGTAGAGGTTTAGATGACTGAAGGTTATAAAATTTTGATGATAGTCATATAAAGGTTGATTTTTATATTGGGACTTGTGAGATAAAAATATGATCGGCAAATGATAAACTTGATGGTATTAGAGAGAGATGATTAACTTGACTTCTTATGAAATCTTTCCTTGTTTTCCCTAAAAGTTTTCAATATCATTGAATCCTAGCTCCCTTAATCACGACCAAATCGACTTTGATCATCTTTTTTTATCATATTAATATCTTGGGTTGTACTCAATTGAATTAAATTTAATTGTGACCTGAATCTCCATTCTTGTATGCTCGTGCTCAGACTTCGATGAACCTGTCCTCCATATTGCCAAGTCTTGGTTTCCAAAATTGATCAAATTAGATCGTATCGAGACTAAATATTCTTAGCATATACTGTGATTGGATGCTATTGACATTCGTTCTTTAAACTTCTGATTTTGATTTTCTTTGAGTAGTACCCTTTATCGTACCAATAGTCTTGACCCTTGACCGTACTCAATTTATTTGAATTCTATCATGACCTAGATCTCTATCATATGTTGCTCGTGCTCAAAAATCTCGATTTCAAATTTTTTTTGAACCTAAATTCAAATATTGATTAGCCTTATTCTTCATCGTGTCAATATTTTAATGTTGATCGTAATCAAACTTCGATACTAATATCACTCGTGCATAAAACTCTGATTTATTCTTGAAATGACTAAACTTCGTTCCAATCACGATTAAGCTTCATACTATTCTTGATCGTACCGAAAATTGATGGTAGGTTATGCCTACGCTACTACCATACTCTTCATCATGTCTAAATACTATTTGACCATGGTTAGACTGACTTTATCTTCGATCGTGTCAAACTAACGATTATGATCATGTTCGGATTTTAACACTAGTACCCAAACTCTTTTCTGACCATGATTTACTTTCTGATTATATCTAAACTCCTTGTGATTAGTCATGCCTAGATGACCCGGCATGACTAGACGACTATGAATCCCATGATCGTGATTTTTTACGACCATGACTATCGTACCGATTTTGCCTCTGAATCGTGCTTGAAAATTTTGGTCCTTGATTGTCACGACCCGCACATGGTTTTTCGGATACGAAGCATGTCCAAGCCCAGCTATGCATCGAGCGGACTCCAGCCCATCTCGAATACGTAAACGCTGTCAAGGCTATGGTTTACTGTCAAATCATGACAATGCAATCTATATCTCAATCCACATGAATCACATAAAACAAGAATGAACAAGTATGGGTCATAGTCTGCAGCCCATTTGCATATTGTTCGATTAGACTTCAAGAATGATATGAGTCTATAAATAAGCAGAGTATATCATGGTACTGAATATAAAGCACGAAAGATAATAAAGAAATATCACAAGCAAATACCTGTATCAAACATCGCAATCCTCTACCATCCTGCTCTGCTAACTAACTCCATGCAGTCGCTAAACCTGAAGAGATCATCAGGTCCTCAGAGGACTAGCAAGATACATAAAAACGAGCCTTTCTAACAGTTTATTATACATGTAGAAAAATACAGGATAAACAAGTAAAACTGAGTAATGAATAAGCACGAATCTATACACTGTCTACACAAAAATGAACTGCTGAACAAGGACTAGAGAACTCATGTCATGATGTCAATGGATAACCGAAACGAATACTCAAACCCTCGTCCCTAGTGTGGACTCGCAGGTTTGAACAACTACTAATCCTCGTCCCTAGTGTGGACTCGCAGATTAGCATCACCCTCGTTCCTAGTGTGGACTCGCAGGCGTAAACCCTATACTGCTAACCCTCGTCCCTATCGTGGACTCACAGGCTAGCATCTACTACCAACCCTCGTCCCTATCGTGGACTCGCAGGATAGCATCACCCTCGTCCCTAGTGTGGACTCGCAGGCGTGGACCAATAACTACTAACACTCGTCCCTATCGTGGACTCACATGTTAGCTTCAAGGTTCAAGACACGGAGGCACGACTCAATCAAGGCACGACCAATAAGACACAAGGCTAACTGTGAACACTGTCTAAAGCAATGGTAAAATATACCAGCTTGATAGAAAAGATACATGGCAACAATATGAGAAAACTGGATAAAATAATAGACAGTGCATGTAAATAAAGCTGTGTAGAAAGGCAAGGTATACTTGCCTGGAGGTTGCACGCAAATCCAACAAATATATAGTCAACTGATAAGCCACGAAGTCCAAGTCATCGCAACTGTCTCCGAAAGCTGAAACAAATATTACCAACATTCTCAGAATAGTCAAATTAGCTAGGATTGCCTGTCCTTAAGTCCAATTCTGGACACAGGGGCAAAACGGTGATTTCGGGCAAAAACGATGTCCGCCGTTGGATCCGCTTTGCACCGAAAAGCGTGCCAGAGTCAAAGGTCTCTAAAGTCGTCAAACTATATGTCTACGGATCCAGTTTTCTGATACGAACCCAACCGTATGTCCAGAGTTGGATTCCGGCGGGCCGTGCACAAAATCGCCCGTTGAGTGGAACCGTGGGGCCGGCAAAACGACGTCGATTTCAACTGTCTCAGAATTGGACCAAACTTGGCATGTAGGACCAGAAAAATGATACGGTCCTGTTGGCATAAGTTTCGTCTCGATCTGACGAGCGTGCACAAAGTTATGACTGAATTTGTATTGTACGGATACGGGGCAATTTCGACGGATACGCGTCGAATTCGTCGTGCACACGCGACCAATTTGAATTCCGTCAAAGCACACACGACCACGAAGTCGTTATGCAGCTTTCGAGGTCTTTGGTGCACGACCACGTCGCCCGGAATGACGGGACGGACGTCGTGTGGAGAGTTTTCAATATTTTTAAAACAGATTTTTCCCGAACTTTGAAGTTAATTTAACAGCAATATAATTGATAAAAAATCAATCTATAAACAGGGTTTGCATCTCGTATATGCTGTCAAAATTTACCTTCAAATGGATTTTCGAAATCGTTATTGGGTTAATGAGGATTCGTCCGCAACCATGGATACTTCAACTATCTAATGCCCTGTTTTTGAACAGAATTTTCGTAGTTTTCGAATCGATCATTCTTCGAATCTGGGTCGACTCGATACAAACCAACTATAGGGATTCCTAGAGGGTTATATTAGGTTCCTATAGCAACCTACGAAATCAGAAATAGTGGAGAACTCGTGAAGGAATCCGGTCGAGAAGTTACCTCGACTGCTGCAACTGCTGCTGTGGTCGTCCCCTGTCCCCGCGTGTGCGCGCGCTGCCATCCGCGGCTGTGGCCGCACGCGGCGGTGGAGCCAGCGGCGGAGGGTCGCCCAGGTGACACGCCTAGGGTGGGAGGTGATGGAGGCGTAGGGGAGTTGTTAGGGTTTGCTGCGATTTCTTCTCCTTTCGGTTTATATATGGTCGGCTGCTTTTATATAACTTAGTTCTGTTTTGATGAACAGAACATATCACATTCACTGTTCGGGCTTTAGCCCGCTGGGGTGGGTCTGCTCGACCTGGCTTGGCCTGGGGTCTTTGGACCTGGCCGGCTGGGCCGGGCCTGGCTCCATTTTTCTTTTCTTTTTTTTCTTATTCTTTTAGCAATTAAAGTATACCTATATATATATGTATATATATATATATATACATATCTATACATATATGCTTACATACAAATACCTAGTCATCTATATACACGTATACATGTATACACGTATTCACGCATACATATATATATATATATATATATATATATATATATAAAATATATATATATATATATATATATATATATATATATATATATATATATATATATATATATATATATATATATATATATATATATATATATATATATATATATATATATAAATTATCAAAGCTTATATATAGGCCTATATAATCAAATATATATATACTACCCATATCAAATTAATATATATAACATATCGATATTCCTATATACAAATATTACCTATATCAATATATCCATATTAATATATAACCTATCAATATTTAATATACATATTTTACCTATAACAATTATTTAGCAAATATTGCCAATTCCTAAAATATATATACGAAAATAAATGCCTTTACCAAACATGTCTACAAGGCCGTATTTGGTCCCACTATTTACTTACAAAGGCTTGGATTCTGTTCGGGCCCAGTTTGACTAGTTCGGTATGACCGGGTCATTTAAACGTCAAATAATATTAATAATGAATAATTAACTATTTATAATGGTCATGTCACAACTTGTCCTGGTTTTCTTAGTTAGGACACTCCCATGGCTCGACATTCCCCTGCCAAGGCTAAACACTAGTCAAGGCACGCCACTGCACTATCCGTGCCATGATTCCTAGTCGTCTGGTGCTCTAAAACTCAACTATGGCTAAAGTCCTCTACCGTAATAGTTAACTAAATAATTATTTATAAAAATCCTAATTCACCATTTTAATCAAATAAATAAATTAAAAAAAAATATTCTAAAAATTTTCGGGAAGGGGAGCTACAAATCTACCCACCTTAAAATAATTTCGTCCTCGAAATTCTAATTCGTAACTATTCTTAAAATTCAAGAAGAAAGTCTACCTCAACCTTAATCTCCTTAAATTCAATTCCTCGAAATATTTCATGACTTTCTTTAGTCATTTTATAACTCCGAGTACCTGACGACTTCTACCCACCTTTGGTCATACTACTCCTCAAAACACGGCCCACTAAAGTCTTATGGTCTTCTAACTAGTTGCTAACAATTCTACCGGCAATTATCTAGGCATATGACATCTATACTCCCTCATATCTATAAACAACCAAGCATTCAATAGTCACGCAATATTATACTATAATTTAAGAATTTCTGATAAATCCTAGATAGCACGATTGTTTGTCACCTCGAAGTAAAAGGGACGAGAATCAATGGTACGGAAAGCAAGGAAGTATAATCGAGAGCAAATATGGAGTTTTCAAGGACGTAGAGGGATTTCTAGGAGAATTTTCGAGGCAGAGTGGATTGAGATTTTCTAAGGTTTAGTCATTGTCGCAGGCTCGTACCAGTACAGTTACGTAACCGGTACGATATGCTCTGACCTGCATGGGCCACCAAAAAAACTTGTCACGACCCGCACCCGATTTTTCGGATACGAAGCGTGTCCAAGCCCAACTACGCATCGAGCGGACTCCAGCCCATCTCGAATACGTAAACGCTGTCAAGGCTATGGTTTACTGCCAAATTATAGCAATGCAATCTATATCTCAATCCACATGAATCACATAAAATAAGAATGAATAAGTATGGGTCATGGTCTGCAGCCCATTTGCATATTGTTCGATTAGACTCCAAGAATGATATGAGTCTATAAATAAGCAGAGTATATCATGGTACTGAATATAAAGCACGAAAGATAATAAAGAAATATCACAAGCAAATACATGTATCAAACATCGCAATCCTCTACCATCCTGCTCTGCTAACTAACTCCATGCAGTCGCTAAACCTGAAGAGATCATCAGGTCCTCAGAGGACTAGCAAGATACATAAAAACGAGCCTTTCTAACAGTTTATTATGCATGGAGAAAAATACAGGATAAACAAGTAAAACTGAGTAATGAATAAGCACGAATCTATACACTATCTACACGAAAATGAACTGCTGAACAAGGACTAGAGAACTCATGTCATGATGTCAACGGATAACCAAAACGAATACTCAAACCTCGTCCCTAGTGTGGACTCGCAGGTTTGAACAACTACTAATCCTCGTCCCTAGTGTGGACTCGCAGATTAGCATCACCCTCGTCCCTAGTGTGGACTCGCAGGCATAAACCCTATACTACTAACCCTCGTCCCTATCGTGGACTCACAGGCTAGCATCTACTACCAACCCTCGTCCCTATCGTGGACTCGCAGGATAGCATCACCCTCATCCCTAGTGTGGACTCGCAGGCATGGACCAATAACTACTAACCCTCATCCCTATCGTGGACTCACAGGTTAGCTTCAAGGTTCAAGATACGGAGGCACGACTCAATCAAGGTACGACCAATAAGACACAAGGCTAACTGTGAACACTGTCTAAAGCAATGGTAAAATATACCAGCTTGATAGAAAAGATATATGGCAACAATATGAGAAAACTGGATAAAATAATAGACAATACATGTAAATAAAGCTGTGTAGAAAGGCAAGGTATACTTGCCTGGAGGTTGTACGCAAATCCAACAAATATATAGTCAACTGATAAGCCACGAAGTCCAAGTCATCGCAACTGTCTCCGAAAGCTGAAACAAACATTACCAATATTCTCAGAATAGTCAAATTAGCTAGGATTGTCTGTCCTTAAGTCCAATTCTGGACACAGGGGCAAAACGGTAATTTCGAGCAAAAACGATGTCCGCCGTTGGACCCGCTTTGCACCGAAAAGCGTGCCAGAGTCAAAGGTCGTTAAAGTTATCAAACTACATGTCTACGGATCCAGTTTTCTGATACGAACCCAACCGTATGTCCAGAGTTGGATTCCGGCGGGCCGTGCACAAAATCGCCCGTTGAGTGGAACCGTGGGGCCCGTAAAACGACGTCGATTTCAACTGTCTCAGAATTGGACCAAACTTGGCATGCAGGACCAGAAAAATGATACGGTCCTGTTGGCGCAAGTTTCTTCTCGATCTGACGAGCGTGCACAAAGTTATGACTGAATTTGTATTGTACGGATACGGGACGATTTCGACGGATATGCGTCGAATTCGTCGCGCACACGCGACCAATTTGAATTCCGTCAAAGCACAAACGACCACGAAGTCGTTACGCAGCTTTCGATGTCTTCGGTGCACGACCATGTCGCCCGGAATGACGGGACGGACGTCGTGTGGAGAGTTTTTAATCCTTTTAAAACAAATTTTTTTCGAACTTTGAAGTTAATTTAACAGCAATATAATTAATGAAAAATAAATCTATAAACAGGGTTTGCATCTCGTATATGCTGTCTGTCACGACCCGCACCCACTGTGAGGGTATGAGAACGTAACAACGCCCAGCCTACGCCGCAGTGTCGGCGATAGAACGCTGTCCTAGGTCAATCATCTAACAATATAAAGGTACCTGTACAGTATATACACTCCGAATGGAGGTGACATAACAATATACAGTCTCAATCACATCTAAGATAGAATGATGAAAATAAAAGATAGATAGATACTGGAATAAATGATCCACATGATACAATCAGAGAGAAAGAGTCTAAGTATCTACTGCCATACAAACTGAACATCCAACTCAATACAAGTCTCTAATACTAAAAATGAAAGAATATATACAATCAGATCTCAGAAGACAAAAATAGTAAAACCTAGACTAGGGAGCCTCAGTCTCTAAACTAGTGGATCAGGCTGGAAATCTGGGTCACACATGGCATCCACTGCTGCCCCATAGTAGGTATCTATGCAGACCTCCTCCTCATCCTCTGTAAAATTTTCAACAGGTCCAGTCAGGACGGGAGCGAGCACAAAACATCTCACGCAGTTCATAACGAGTTAGGAAATATAAAGCATGCAATAGAGTAAATTACATGAAACGCTGAAAGAAGAAGATATATGAAAAACAGTAGAGATTTGATAACAGGAAATATCTAAATATGATAAGTAAGACTGTAAGGAACATGTGATTTTAGAGCACAATATGGTTATGTAAACGGGTTAGGTTATACAATAAAATGGGACTCCTTTGTACGTGGGTGTACAATAGACATATACAATTTCTTATACAATACGATTGATTACATAACCATTTTCTACTCCCCCTCCCCAATCAATACACAAGGATCCAATTCAGTTACGTTACCTTATACAATGACTTGTACAATGACTTGTACAATGGCTTGTACAATGGCTTGTACAATGGCTTGTACAATGGCTCAATGTGATACTGAGAGTACAATATGCACAATGAGTGTACAATGATAAGGTATTCAATAAATACAACATATAAGTGAAACGCATATCACAATATGTACTTAGTGAATACAAGGAGATAACATCTCAGAAGAAGATCCATATAGTACCAATCCGTGATAATGAATCGTATCAGCATCAAATACAGTAATCTAGAGCAAGAATATAAATCCATACAAGTATGAAACGGTCAGAGAATGTACTCGCCTGATAACCTGAGTGTCTGAAGAGAATATACTGTCCGAGGAGTGGTGTCTGTCTCCTATAGAACAGTACAAGTCACTATGAGTCCAAAAATGATAATAAGATGCATCACAATGCATTCTAAATGAATCTAGGTCAATCTAGGTCAAACCTAAGTCACACCAAGCTAAACTAGGTTATACTAGGTCATACTGAGTCATACTAGGACAACCAAGGTCAAGCAAGGTCACAGGAAATCAATCCAAGTCAAACTAGGTCAATCGGGGCCAAAGGTTGACTTACAGTTGACTTTTGGTCAAAAAGTCAACTCTGGTCAACTCTGGTCAACACTGAGTCAACCCTAGGTCAAACAAGTCACATGTTGACCAACTGTTGACTTTCAGTCAACTGGTCAATACTGGTTGGGTTTTGGTCAAATTTGGTCGCTTAAAGGCTAAGTTTGACTCTCGGTTGACTTTTGTTGACTTTTGGTCAAAATGGTCAACCGACGTCAAAACTAGTCTATGAGCACTATATTTGATCATTACCAACCAAGGGAACCAAGTTCTAACTCTATCTTAGACTCCAAACTCAAATACCCTATTTCTATGCATTACCTATATTACCTTACCAAGGTAAATACCAATACCTTGTACAATACCACCCTAACCTAGGAATACTAGTCTAAGCTTCCTAGGATAGCTAGATACCATCCTATATTAACATTACCTACCAAGAAAACCTAGTATCTAGGTCATCTAAGTCATCTTAGACCACATGTTAACCATTACCCATTACCTTACCTCATATACCATTCTCATTACCTTACATTCACACAACTCACCCAACTCAAACACTACAAGCTCACACACATACTCACATAGGCCCTCCTATATGTTTAGACATAGGCTAATACCTATGGGTTATTAGCTATACTCATATATCACTCTCACTCATAAATACATATATAAACTCACAAACACATATACCTATATACCTTCATACCCACAATTACATATATAATCTCACACCCACTCACAATGGCTCACAACCACACACACACAAGGTGAAAGTAGGGACTGATATTTGATGCTTGGAAGGGGCTATCATGGCCTGAAATTGGACAGGTTCTAGGACTGATTTTTAGTTGGTTTGAGGGCTTGCTAATGGCTGATTTTTGGATGATGTTGGACTGTCACATGGACAGCCAACATGGTATAAAACAGGGCTGTTAATAACAGGTTTTTGGGGGCTATGGGGACTGGAATATGGGGGTTTCCATTGGTTGTTAAGGGACTGGAATATGACTGGGTTTCAGGGACTGCTAAGGGGTGTAACCACTGCTGCTATGGGACAGTAATAGGGTGCAAGGGGGAACTGAAATTTGGACCTGTTTTGGGGTTGGCTTTGCTGTGTTTGAGGGACAGATATGGGGACTGGAATATGACTGTGCAGGACAGTGGCCCATGGGGACAGGTTGTCGGCTGTTTTGGGGCAGGTAACAGGTTGTTATAGGGCCAATATGTAGGGGTTTCATGGCTGAACCATGGGACTGTTTAGGACTGAAATATGGAAAGTTTTTGGGGCTGCTATTAGCAGGTTTAGTGGACTAGTTTATGACTAGCATGGGGGCATGAAACAAGGCTGGAAATGGGGCATATCCATGCTGGTTTTGTGACAGCCTATAGGTGATTTAAGGAGGCTAAAACCTGTCCTAGATGGCTGAAGTTTGAGGGACTGGTTTAAGGACTGCTATGTGCCTCTTTGGGACAGGTTGTAGGCTGTGTTGTGGGTCACATAGGACTGATTTCTGTGGCAAGATGAGACTGTCCATGGGTCAGTCCAGTGTGGACTGACATGCCCCCTCCTTAAACTCTCCACCATCTCTCACCCTCTCTACACACAAACACTACATACATATCAACTCCAAACCAATTTCACACCCTCAAAACACACTCTAACTAATCTCCCACAGTCATTCTCTCAAACACCTACAACACACACCCAATGTATATCCTCTTGGCCGACCACTACCCCATCCAAACACAAAATACACACCACATTCTCACCATGACATCTCCACATATATATATATATACCATATTATATATATATACATACATATATATATATATATACATAGAGATTAATATATATCACCAAATATATACATATATGATATTAACAATATGACACAATATGATACATAGAAAACTCAATCTAAACACAAGCAAAAATCTGGAATAAATATTAAAACAACACTAAATCAATACATTAATAAATCCCCATGTGTCCAAATAGGGGTTTTCCCACATGGACACAAACCTATACATAGGACACCTCTACAAGTGCCCAAATGGACACGAAATGGACTCAAATGGACACAAAACCATGGGGGTTATTCCTATGGGTCAAAAATAGATCTATATGCATGAATGAATGGTTTAGAGAAGAGGTTATACCTTCCGGGAGAGAGATTCAAAGGAAAGAGGCCTCCCGACACGTAGAGATTCCAAATGGACACAAACGAGCTCCGAATCCTACCAAACTTGGCTAGCACCTTCCTTTCATGGAGTAGAGGAGGGGAGAAGAAGATTTGGTGGAAGAAATGATGGATTTGGAGATAAAAATGGTAGGGATGCTCTCTAGAAATTTGGGGAAGAGCAAGAGAGAGAAAATGAGATGGAAAAGAATAGGAAATATCAAAGGGGGCTCATGCCTATCCTACCTAGAGGTGGTCGGCCAAACATGGCTGCTATGGGGATTTTTGGAAGGTCAAAAATACCCCCCTCTAGCCTATCAGCAATACATTACAAAGGGGGTTCAAGTCGGGGGCTAGTTTGGTCATTCTAACACACTAATCAAATAAATTCTAATCAAAATAAATTAGCCTAGTCACTAACTAAAATAAATGACATGTGGGCTATGGCTAACTAGTGTGTGGGTCCACTAGGGTCAACACTACCCCGGGTCCCCGTTTCAAGTCGGATTGAGCTAAAATTTGAACCCGACTCAAATAACCCCAAAATATTACAATAAATCAATAAATAATTTTAAAATAATAAAAATGAAAAAAATGACAAAAATACCCCTGTTTCTGGAAACTGGGGGTGACAAATCTATCCACCTTAAAAGAATTTCGTCCTCGAAATTAAAACCAAACCATAGTAAAACATCAAAATCACAAGTCATGGCTAAAAATTAAAATGATCAAAATCTCAAGAATCAAAGCATGAATTTAAATGACTAAATTTATAAACTTTTAAAATTACACTCAAATAGAAGCTACCAGTCTATCCACCTTAAAAGAAAATCATCCAAAAATTTAAAATAAGGTAACCACAGAAAACTATATAAATCGATAATCGTATGCGTCTATCCAATCATCATGATACTCAGAATCTCTGTCATGCCAGTAAGCAAGGCTACGATAATCACAGAGTCCTCAACTATGGTACATACCTCTAGAATTGTGGTATTTAAAATTTTTGCATTGCCGCGCGCTTGGCAGCGAAAACCTTAAATTCCCACACCCGAGAAATACGTCCATAGTCCGACTATATGTCCTCACTATGCCTGCTAGCATGACCCTAGAGGATTCTAAAATCTCATAATCGAGGCGACCTAGCCCATACGACTTATCTCAGAAGAAAATTAAATCATACTGACACCAGATCAATCTTATCAACAATGAAGAAATAGATAGGAATAGATGGAACTGAATTTAAAGATAGGAATTTCAGAATTGTATCAAAAGAACGGAACCTGCAACTAGATCTCCAACGGCCTGAGCATCCTCGGCTGTCATGGCGAAAGCTCGCCCCGGCTGGCCTCCCCTGGCCTGCTGCTGATGCTGGACGAACCTCTGCTGCTGAGTCTGCAATGGTGGTCTCCTCTGCTGCCCTGCCGGAGCTCTAGCTCCTGGTGCTACCTGAGCCAATGGTGTCGGGTTCTGGGACACTCTCTACACTGATGCTCTGCTGACCCGCAAAGTAAACACATACCCAGTCTCTTCCTACAATCGTTCCACCAATGGCCTGGCTTCTTGCAGAAGTTGTACACGGTGTCCTGCTGATACTGCACCTGTCCCTGACCCTGATACTGAATAGGCCTCTGCTGCTGCTGATGTATCTGAGCCCTCGGTTGCTGGTACTGCTGCTGAAACTGTATGCCTGGCATCGGCTGCTGATACTGCTGCTGAAACTGTATGCCTGGTATCGGCTGCTGATACTGCTGCTGAAACTGATGCTGAACGTGCGGCCTCTTGGCCGGTCCTCCGCTGCTGGTGCCCCCAACTGGGTCTCGCCCCCTCTTGAACCTAAGCTCAAGATCATCCTCTGCAGCTAAAGCGTCCACCAGAATCTCTTTAAAGGTAGTGCTGCGGGCGTTCTTGGTGTAGGACTTGACCTCCTTTACCAAGCCCTTCCGGAACCTCCGGGCCTTCGTCGTCTCTGACAAGTCATCCATAAATCTGCTCAGGCGGCAGAACTCTCCTGCGTACTCCTCCACAGACTGGTTCTCCTGGACTAGGGCCTCGAACTGGGTCTCGAGGGCTCCCAGCACTGCGTCTGGAAAAAACTTCTCCTTGAACAGCTTCTTGAATGCTGCCCAAGTCTGTCCTGCTGTACCGACCCTCGGGTCGGTCTGGTACCAGGTACGGGCCAGATCCTGCATCATGCTGGCCGCTGCCTCTATCTGGAGCCTCGTCGGGATCTCAGCCAACCTGAAATTCTCCTCCATATGCTCGATCCACTCATCGGCATACAAGATCCCCTCTGTCCCTCGAAAGTCTCTCGGGTGCATCTTTTGGAAATCTTGGATGCCCTTCTCCCGTGGCTGGTACGGCTGCGGGGCTGCCGCTGGCTGAGCTATGACTCTCTCTACCGCAGTCATTGCCAGCTCAATGCCTCGCGCAAGCTCTTCTGTCTGCCCCCGCTGCTGAGTCTGCTGACCCTCCATGTACTGTCGGAAGAAGGCTAACAGCTGAACGGCGTCAACTGTCCCTGCGGGTGGCTGCTGGAACAGATCTTCTGGAATGACTGGGTCCTGCCTCTGAACTGGTGAAGGCATACCCTCAGCTACTGCTGCTGCTGAAGTCCCAATATAAGAAGAGGTGGCAGGAGCTGTAGCCTCTCGACCCTGCTGAACTGGCTGAGAGGTAGCAGTCCCCTCTACAGTATCTCCATGAATGGCACGCTGTAATCGCGTCTCCACCATCCTGAAGACAGATCAAATAAACAATTGCTGAGAATGAGTCAAAATAGCAAAGGAGGACAGTTATATTCAAGGAGAATAATATCAGCAAGAACTGAGATGGTATAAATTTGATATGAGTTTTTCCTAGTGTGATTGAGTACCTTCAAAAATATTCTAATCCTACTGCAGGCTGTAGTGATACTCTAGTTCGAATACCACTACATAAACTCGACCTGCATGGGCCACCACTAAAAACGTGTCACGATCCGCACCCACTGTGAGGGTACGAGAACGTAACAACGCCCAGCCTACGCCGCAGTGTCGGCGGTAGAACGCTGTCCTAGGTCAATCATCTAACAATATAAAGGTACCTGTACAGTATATACACTCCGAATGGAGGTGACATAACAATATACAGTCTCAATCACATCTAAGGCAGAATGATGAAAATAAAAGATAGATAGATACTGGAATAAAAGATCCACAGGATACAATCAGAGAGAAAGAGTCTAAGTGTCTACTGCCATACAAACTGAACATCCAACTCAATACAAGTGTCTAATACTAAAAATGAAAGAATATATACAATCAGATCTCAGAAGACAGAAATAGTAAAACCTAGACTAGGGAGCCTCAGTCTCTAAACTAGTGGATCAGGCTAGAAATCTGGGTCATACATGGCATCTACTGTTGCCCCATAGTAGGTATCTATGCAGGCCTCCGCCTCATCCTCTGTAAAATTTTCAACAGGTCCAGTCAGGACGGAAGCGAGCACAAAACATCTCACGCAGTTCATAACGAGTTAGGAAATATAAAGCATGCAATAGAGTAAAGTACATGAAACACTGAAAGAAGAAGATATATGAAAAACAGTAGATATTTGATAACAGAAAATATCTAAATATGATAAGTAAGACTGTAAGGAACATGTGATTTTAGAGCACAATATGGTTATGTAAACGGGTTAGGTTATACAATAAAATGGGACTCCTTTGTACGTGGGTGTACAATGGACATATACAATTTCTTATACAATACGATTGATCACATAACCATTTTCTACTCCCCCTCCCCAATCAATACACAAGGATCCAATTCAGTTACGTTACCTTATACAATGACTTGTACAATAACTTGTACAATGGCTTGTACAATGGCTTGTACAATGGCTTGTACAATGGCTTGTACAATGGCTTGTACAATGGCTTAATGTGATACTGAGAGTACAATATGCACAATGAGTGTACAATGATAAGGTATTCAATAAATACAACATGTAAGTGAAATGCACATCACAATATGTACTTAGTGAATACAAGGAGATAACATCTCAGAAGAAGATCCATATAGTACCAACCCGTAATAATGAATCGTGTCAGCATCAAGTACAGTAATCTAGAGCAAGAATATAAATCCATACAAGTATGAAACGGTCAGAGAATGTACTCGCCTGATAACCTGAGTGTCTGAAGAGAATATACTGTCCGAGGAGTGGTATCTGTCTCCTATAGAACAGTACAAGTCACTATAAGTCCAAAAATGATAATAAGATGCATCACAATGCATTCTAAATGAATCTAGGTCAATCTAGGTCAAACCTAAGTCACACCAAGCTAAACTAGGTCATACTAGGTCATACTGAGTCATACTAGGACAACCAAGGTCAAGCAAAGTCACAGAAAATCAATCCAAGTCAAACTAGGTCAATTGGGGCCAAAGGTTGACTTACAGTTGACTTTTGGTCAAAAAGTCAACTCTGGTCAACTCTGATCAACACTGAGTTAACCCTAGGTCAAACAAGTCACATGTTGACCAACTGTTGACTTTCAGTCAACTGGTCAACACTGGTTGGGTTTTGGTCAAATTTGGTCGCTTAAAGGCTAAGTTTGACTCTCGGTTGACTTTTGTTGACTTTTGGTCAAAATGGTCAACCGACGTCAAAACTAGTCTATGAGCACTATATTTGATCATTACCAACCAAGGGAACCAAGTTCTAACTCTATCTTAGACTCCAAACTCAAATACCCTATTTCTATGCATTACCTATATTACCTTACCAAGGTAAATACCAATACCTTGCACAATACCACCCTAACCTAGGAATACTAGTCTAAGCTTCCTAGGATAGCTAGATACCATCCTATATTAACATTACCTACCAAGAAAACCTAGTATCTAGGTCATCTAAGTCATCTTAGACCACATGTTAACCATTATCCTACCTCATATACCATTCTCATTACCTTACATTCACACAACTCACCCAACTCAAACACTACAAGCTCACACACAGACTCACACAGGCCCTCCTATATGTTTAGACATAGGCTAATACCTATGGATTATTAGCTATACTCATATATCACTCTCACTCATAAATATATATATAAACTCACAAACACATATACCTATATACCTTCATACCCACAATTACATATATAATCTCACACCCACTCACAATGGCTCACAACCACACACACACAAGGTGAAAGTAGGGACTGATATTTGATGCTTGGAAGGGCTATCATGGCCTGAAATTGGACAGGTTCTAGGACTGATTTTTAGTTGGTTTGAGGGCTTGCTAATGGCTGATTTTTGGATGATGTTGGACTGTCACATGGACAGCCAACATGGTGTAAAACAGGGCTGTTAATAACAGGTTTTTGGGGGCTATGGGGACTGGAATATGGGGGTTTCCATTGGTTGTTGAGGGACTGGAATATGACTGGGTTTCAGGGACTGCTAAGGGGTGTAACCACTGCTGCTATGGGACAGTAATAGGGTGCAAGGGGGAACTGAAATTTGGACCTTCATACCCACAATTACATATATAATCTTTTCTTTCTTTTTCTTATTCTTTTAGCAATTAAAGTATACCTATATATATATGTATATATATATATATATATATATATATATATATATATATATATATATATATATATATATATATATATATATATATATACATATCTATATACATATATGCTTACATACAAATACCTAGTCATCTATATACACGTATACATGTATACACGTATTCACGCATACACACACACCCACATATATATATTTATATATATATATATATATATATATATATATATGTATATATATATATATGTATATATATATACATATATATATATATGTATATATATATATATATATATATATATATATATATATATATATATATATATATATATATATATATGTATATATATATATATATATATATATATGTATATATATATATGTATATATATATATATATATATATATATATATATATATATATATATATATATATATATATATATATATATATATATATATATATATATATATATATATATATATTATCAAAGCTTATATAGGCCTATATAATCAAATATATATATATACTACCCATATCAAATTAATATATATAACATATCGATATTCCTATATACAAATATTACCTATATCAATATATCCATATTAATATATAACCTATCAATATTTAATATACATATTTTACCTATAACACTTATTTAGCAAATATTGCCAATTCCTAAAATATATATACGAAAATAAATGCCTTTACCAAACATGTCTACAAGGCCGTATTTGGTCCCACTATATACTTATAAAGGCTTGGATTCTGTTCGGGCCCAGTTTGACTAGTTCGGTATGACCGGATCATTTAAACGTCAAATAATATTAATAATAAATAATTAACTATTTATAATGGTCATGTCACAACTTGGCCTGGTTTTCTTAGTTAGGACACTCCCATGGCTCGACATTCCCCTGCCAAGGCTAAACACTAGTCAAGGCACGCCACTGCACTATCCGTGCCATGATTCCTAGTCGTCTGGTGCTCTAAAACTCAACTATGGCTAAAGTCCTCTACCGTAATAGTTAACTAAATAATTATTTATAAAAATCCTAATTCACCATTTTAATCAAATAAATAAATTAAAAAAAAATATTCTAAAAATTTTCGGGAAGGGGAGCTACATTGATCATGACTAACCGATTGATTATGAACTTGTCATAAAATTGAGTGATCATATCCGAAATAATTTTTCCATCATGCCTAAAATTCGATCCTCTAGTCACCGTGCTGCTATTTCCTTCCTATTTCATGACGAGGTTTTGATTTTCTTCACTATACTTACGTCATGCCTAAGTGATTTTACTCATTCCAAGGTTTTAAGCCTCGATTTGGTTCGTGATCAAGTGGTTTGATCCTTAGTCATTAATCGTGCCAAACGTTTCATTATTCCTAGCGATGACCAATCGCATCATTTTTCGTATTTGACCGTGCCTTTATAACCTTGAATCTAACTTCATCGAACCTAGATCCCACTAATCAATAGTTCGGTCTAATTCTAACTAAATCATAACTGAGCATTTTTTATTTTCCTAGCCGCGACTTCGCGCTTAAATAACTTGAAATTTATTCTAAATGGTGCCTAAAACAACCTTGATACCCGGTCACAACTATATGATTGGTTAGTCGTGCCGGAATCTAGACTTTGGTTATGTCTGAACCAATTTCTGCTCCTGCCATAAATTCGATTCTATAGATACCGTGCTTAGGGTTCCATTCCTAGAGTATACCCAAGTTTTGGTTTTGTAGCCAAATCTTGAATCGTGCCAAAACCTAGATCATTCCAAAGTTTTAAATCACGTTCGAACTCAGATTCTAGTTCATGACCTAATTAATCATGCTCATTAGACTTTCGATCATGACAAAATCACTAGTCGTGCTTAAGTCAATTTGAAATTTATTTTCTTGATCGTGCCGAGTCAACGTTCTTTAATCATGTCTAAAGATATTACCTAACTTCCTATCGTACTTTGATTTCCCTATCAACCTTTAAATTTCGAGGACGAAATTTCTTTAAAGTGGGTAGATTTGTAACCTTCGTTGACCAATTTCTTGAATTTTTTAATACGTATTTAAAAAAAAACTCTGAATTTTCTGAATCTCGAAAAATATACAATTTTTAATTTTGAGAAAACATTTTTTGACCGTGATTGCTATCGGTCCTTGTTGGTTTTGGTCTACTATTTCATGCGATTTTATCCTATGGAAATTTTTCTGTCCATTCCTTAAAATCAATAAGATTTAAATATTGTTCTATATGGAGAAACGTTTATTGAATTTCGAAATATATTTGCTTACTAATAAATTGTTGTTAAATATATATATATATATATATATATATATATATATATATATATATATATATATATATATATATATATATATATATATATATATATATATAACTATAATTAGTGAATAAATTGGTATTATCTAAGTCATTAGAAATCTTGGCTAAATTGTCATTAACCATTTGTTAAATTAGTGTTAACTAGTAATTTATTTATTAAATTATAGCTAATATTATTTAGTACTAATTATTAGCAGATAAATTAGTTAGCAGTTAGCATTAATGTTAGGATGTTAGTTTTTTTACTATTTTTTCTATATTCTATTACATATACATTTTTAGGGTTTTCTTCCACTCTCCTATAAGTTGCACACTTTCTAAGAGTTGTAACATAGAATTTTCCTAGCCCCCAAAATTTCTACACAAATCCCCAAACCTAGAATTTCTAGCGGCCCCCATTTTTCCCTGTCCCAATCAAAATCGATCACCACCTCCAGGCCATTCTCGGCCGACCACCACCATTTTCCGCCGCAATCCCGGTACAGCCACCCTCATCACCACCACTGCCACCGTCCCCATCCTCGACCACCACCACCCGAACCACCACTGCCACCAAGACACCACCGCCCCTGCCATCAAACCAACCACCGCCACTGTCAAACCCAACCACCGGCCCCGAACCGCCATAGCCGCCACCATCACCACCAATAACCACCGCCACCACAATCATAGAGAGAGAGATAGAGAGTGAGGGAGCAGACCTGGCCGCCCGCCGTATCCTAGATCCGGCGTCCACCGTCCCGTATCCCGCCATCGACCGCGTACCCAAGCTGTCTGCCCCGCGCCGGCGAGCGCTTCATCGCTCAGTACCTCCGGCGCCTTGCTCGCCGGGCCGGCGACTGAGTCCCCATGACCGTACCACGTCCTCGACGCAACCAGCGACCATCGTGCCACCGCGAGGGCCCTCCACCTCCGCTCGCGTCGCCGTGCGAGCCTCCATCCGTGCCGGCAGCAGTCCGCCGGAACCCTCCATCCACCTCCCCAGACCAGATCTCCAGCGCCGCTCCGCCTGGCCACGCGCGGAACCCCGCCGGAGCTTCTCCGCCCTACTGGCGCAACTCCTCCGCCGGAACCCTCCGCCGACCGCCCGCTGTGAGCCCCCCCCCCCCACTGATCAATACTTATATATAACAGTTTATATATTATATATAATAGTTTATATATTACTTATATATAATAGTTTATATATTAATTATATGTAATAGTTTATATATTATTTTATATGTAATAGTTTATATATTATTTTTTATATAATAGTTATATGTTTATTTATATATAGTATATAATGGTGGTAATAATGAGGATATTTATTATTATTTTATTATTATTACTTACAAATTCTTGTTGGTATTATTCTAGTTAATAATTAGGATTTTAAGATTATAATTACCATTAATTGATTTTGTGCTTCTAGTCCTATGTTTTCTTATAATATCAATTTTAATAAATATGTATGGGTATATATATATATATATATATATATATATATATATATATATATATATATATATATATATATATATATATATATATATATATATTTGTATTTGCATTATTGTCATTATTAGTACTATCGACATTAATATATTATTTATTGGATATTAGGTATTTATTAGATTACTTATATGTAATGGTTAGTGGTTAATTTCCTAAACTTATTTTGGTGACAAAATATTATATTGGTTTGGATAAAATATTTTGGAAGCCTATAATATTATCATAGCTTTTGTCAAATTAATATATGGTTTTAGCCTAAAGTTTTATTATTAAAAACATTTAGTTCAAGTATTAGGCTAGCTAAAATATTATAATTTATATTTATTAAGTTTTTGACATAAATTCATATTTGACAAAATAGGAATATTAGTACATAAATAAATTTTTTTGGGTTTTGAAATATTATATAAAATATGTTGATTTATTCAGATATAGTTTTTTTTTAACATTATAAAGGATTTCCAAAAAAAATTATTATATTTATTTAATTATATTTCCTCTGAAATCATTAATTGCGACTATTAAAGTCGTTTCATATTTCTTGATTTGATTATTGTACCAAACCCTGATTTTAGACTTTTATATACCAAATTAGGCTATTTGGACTATTCTGGACTTATTGGGACTGCCCGTGTCGTCGTCTGGGACCCTCTGTAGAGCATAGCATTATATCTACCTCATGTCGACACGTTCGTGTCGCGTACGTCGACTCCAACCAAATCGAGGCGAGTACATTCTCTGATCATTTTATATCCTGTTAGAATTATTTTTCTGCTTTGGATTACTTTACTTGATGCTGTCACGTTGGTCACACGAATTAGTACTATATGGATCCTTTCTTGAGATGTTATCCCCTCATGGAGCATCGGATACTACATGTTCTGTGCGTTTCTCTTACATTGTGTATCACTATGTTTTATGGTTCATTGATCACTTGTGACATGTACTCTCATGATCACAGAGTCTTCCTTGAATCACCCATTTATGGGCATTCCTAGAATCACCCATTTTTGGGCCTACCATGTATCACCCCTTGTGGGCCATTGCATGGAATTATAACATAACCTGGCTGGATCCTTGTGTATTGATTGGGGGTACGGGGGAGTAGAAGTAGACATGTGAATAATACCCAAGTAGTATCTCATCAGAATCACTCCGTAGTGTCTCATCAGAATCTTTCATGCCATTTACATGTCTATATTGTACTCTGACTCACTAGCCACTGTTAGTTCTCTATTTATAGTAGATATTTCTATTACAGTTCTCTCTCTGTTTACATTTTGTACTTCTTCAGATCCAGTATCTTACTTTACTGCATGATTATATTTTCTAACATGCTATGATTTGTTGAGATGTACTGTGCTCGCTCCCGTCCTGACTGGACCTGTTGATAAATTTTACAGATAGCATGGAGGTTGCCTGATAGCCTAGGGAAGACACAGTAGAGGTTGTATAGATAGCTAGGGTTTTTCTTATAGCTTATTTTTAGTTGTCTTGAGTTGTATTTATTCTATGGATTACTGTATTTGAGATTTGAGATATTTTCTGAGTGTGTGTATCTTAGACACTTAGACTTCTATCTGCTGTATCTCTTTGTGGATTTTATGTTTTATCTATCTTTTATCATGCTCTACCTTAGATGTGATTGAGACTGTATTTGCTGTCACCTCCATTCGGAGTGTATATACTGTACAGGTACCTTTATATTGTTAAATGTTTGACCTAGGACAGCGTTCTACCGCCGACATTACGGCGTAGGCTGGACGTACCCACGTCTCGTGCCCTTACTCTAGGATGCGGGTCGTGACATCATTCAAAAGATGGGCTATAATTTTAAAGCTGGTCTCAACGGTGGTAAAGGAAGACGAACCCCTAATCGTATTTGTAAGCCCCCTGAATTTTTGGGATTTATTTTTGAATTTTTCTAAATAATTTATTCTCGATAATTCATTTTATTTAATTAATTTTGATCATTAAATTCTCTTTACCGTGACTTGGATTTCTAGAGCATCAGGGATGCTAGTCTCTGGAAACTTTCTTCTTGAAGTTTGTAGTAGACGAGATTATCTTCATATTGATATTTCGTGTCCCACTTGAACTTGTTCCCTTGTGCTCCATTTGCTTTGCGCAACTTTCGGGTCAATTTAGACCAATTTATCATCTGTCGTAATTTGTGACTTAATTTTCAACTTAATTTTCGGGCCCGACAACGGTCCAATCCAGTCGACCCAACATATGATCTTGGCCTGTTTTGACTCTACTATGCACGTGCCACTTGCGTGCCACCAATTGGATCTCTCTTGTGCTCACATTCCTTCCGTAATTTTAATTGGTTTAATTTATTATTTTAATTAAATCCTGGTCCCAAGCTTGTCCAAACTTGGCCCAACACCCAACCTAATTTGGTGTAACCTCTGTCATGACTACCCATACATCTCACTATTGTATTTGCCTTCTTTCCTACTCAAAATATCTATTTCTTTTTCCTTGTATATATATACACACATATATATATATATATACATATAATATGAATACATATATATTTAATCTCCTCTTTCTCTCTCCTTAGTCAACACACACACCCTCACTCCCCTCACAGCCGACCTCCCCCTCTCTCTACTTTCTCTCTCCCCTCTCTTTCTAATAATATCTATCTCTCACTTCTATATATAATATATTATTATATTACACACATATATCACACACACACACACACACACACACACACACACACACAGATATATATATATATATATAATCTCTCTCTCCTCTCACCCATCACCTCACTTTCTCTCATTCCCTCTCACATCAGCAACACCCCCCCCACCATGTGGCCGAACCCCTCACCCATTTCTCTACTTTTCTCATTCTCTCTCTAAATCTCTCTCTCTCTCTCTCTCTTTATATAATATATATACATACACATATCTCTCTCTCTTCTTCTATCTCTATCACTCATATCATTCTCCCCCTCTTCTTCGTTTACACAGACCACCGCCACCACCGAGCACATCATCACCACCCCTACTATACTCCATGACACCACCACCATCCTCACCATCATCCTCCTCCTTCTCTATTCTTCATCATCATCTTCTTCACTTCTTTCACCATCAACATCACCACCATGCACCACCCTCCACCCGCGAACAACCACCGAGTTCTACCACTGCCGCCGCACCGTCGTCGCCCTGCCGTTACACCGCCGTACGCGAACCGCAGGGCAGCAGTACAGCGCAGCCACAGCAGCAGCAGCCGTGCGGGTGGCAGCAGCCACCGTCGCGCCACCACCGCGCGTGGCGACCCCCACGACCCCCGCCGGCGGCAACCTCAGGCGAGCCCCCCCTTGGCCGGGCGCACCCTTCGGCGAGCACCCCCGACGTGCCAGCTCCTTCCCCGACGTGCCACATGGGCTATTCGTGCATTTTGCACGAAATCCTGGCGTGACGCGTACGGGATCAAGGCTGAAAGTTCGCTCCGGGATAGCAACTTCGTACAAATTTTTTGGAAAATCCGACCGTTGGATCGGTGATTTCCTTGCTCCGTCTCAATCTCGGTATATACCCCTTCATCCCTCTCAAATTTCATCCGTTAATTTCATCGTTTGATAGATCAAAACTGGCTACCAAGTTGACATTTTAATTTGAACTATTTTTGGACAGTTTTGTGGAGCCGACTTCGTCAGCTCGTAACTCCGCCGTCGCAGCTTCGTCTGGCATGCCACCAGTTCCTGTGCATAGCTGGTATAACCCTCTTCCTGCCATTTCAGTTTTGTTTTATTGTGAGCACGTTTGGTTGGTTGAATTTGACGCCAAAGTTGGCCGTCCGAATTCCTAATTTTCAAGTTGTAAAATTATGTTTTTGAACCCGGGACTCCCGATTCAATTTTTGACACCACCAGTAGACTCGTGGCGTCGTTCTGGCACGTTTTTATATAAATTTTATTAGATTTGGAGGACGTGGATCCTGGCACGCATTTCGGTGCAAAGCGGGCCCCACAGTCCGGGTCAATAGGACTTTTTGACGTCGGCTCATTGGAATCCAATTCCGGATATACCGTTGAGTTCGTATCGTCATTCTGGACTCGTTGACATATAATTTGCTAGATTTTAGAGGACATTGGTTCCGACACGTATTTCGGTGCAAGTCAGATACCAATATCCGGGTCAACGGGTTATTTTGAGATCGGCTCATCGGAATCCAATTTCGGATATACAGTTGAGTTCGTATCATCATTCTGGACTCGTTGACATATAATTTGCTAGGTTTTAGAGGATATTAGTTTCGGCATGCATTTCGGTGCAAGTTGGATACCAATATCCGGGTCAACGGGTCATTTTGAGATCGGCTCATCGGAATCCAATTCCGGATATACCGTTGAGTTCGTATCGTCATTCTGGACTCGTTGACATATAATTTTCTGAGTTTTGAGGACATTAGCTCCGACACGCTTTTCTGTGCAAATCGGTTTCCAATATCCGGGGCAACGGACCAATCTGAGATCGGGTCATCGAAATCCAATTTCGGATATACCGTTGAGTTCGTATCGTCATTTTGGATTCGTGGACATATAATTTGTTAGGTTTAGTGGACTAGTATTCTTGCATATTTTTCGATGCAAAGCGGGTCCAACACGGACACAGTTTTGACCCAAAATTATCTTTTTGCTCCTGTATCCAAATTGGACTTATGGATAGGCTATCCTAGCTGATTTGACCATTCTGGACACGTTGGTGATGTTTGTTTTATCATCTGACAATGTTTGTAGATATTTCTCTGTGTATTACCTTTTATTATAATTAATTCTTATTTAGTTCGTATTTCGGAAATAGTACAACGAAACTGAGATCAGTCGATTCTAGTGATCTTATATCGCTGAAATTGGCAAGATGATCATGTGGATCACTGTGATAAGATTATTAACTTTACTGTTGATTTCTTATTTCGATTTGTGTGTCGTAGGTTTCGATGTACGTATAACGAGGTACAACTTGATATTTTAATTCTTAAATTAGAGTGATCCTGTTTGACCAAGATATATGGTATCTTGGTAGGTAAATATTAGGAATAGTATGCTTAGGCTAGTTTTGACCTCGGTTGACCAAGTATGACTGCTTTGACCAAAAGTCAACTATCAGTCAACACTTGGCTTAAAAATATCTAGAACTTGACCAGAGTTTGTAGAAGCATGGAAAATACTAAAGAAATTGACTCATGCGGCCAAGAAAGACCCATGCGGCTCAGAAAACGCATGCGGCTCAGGGAGTCATGCGGCCTAAGGAGCTATGCGGCCGGAGGCGTTCCATGCGGTTCAGAAGACATGTGGCGTGACAGTGCTTCCCTCCGATCCATGCTGCATTAATTGCTTTGACGGCTGACCCCTCTGAAAAGTTGACAGACCTGACACCAAAGCAGGTAATTATGACTCTGTCATGATGATGAATCTCTAGGGAAGAGAAAGAAATCTCTGACACGATCCCCTGAGAGCAACAAAATGCCACGTGGCCGTGCCACGTGGGCGTGCTTATGCGGCTCGAAGTGAAGACTTCCCATGCGGTTCAGAAGTGAAGCTGTCCCATGCGGCTCGAGTGGAATCATCCCTATGCGGCTCAAGAAGATCATGCCCATGCGGCTCAAGCAGACACACCATCATGCGGCTCATCATATGGTTCAGAAGTCGGAAGGAGGGGGCCACTGCCCAGACAGTCCTGACACGTGTCCCAAGTCTTATGCGGCCCAAAATTCATGCGGCCTAAATCTCATGCGGCCCAATCTGCATGCGGTTCCAGTCTCACCATGGGCTCTCAGGACACGTGTCCTCAGCCGATCAATCTCCCAGATTTAGGGCAATCCAAGATCGGGTCGAATCCCAATGATCTGGGGCACGTGGCAGGAGAACAAATTTAATTTATTCGCAGATATTAGAGAATCATTATAAGGAATATTTATGCCAATCAACATTAATTGCTAATGGGGATTTGGTGTAATCTACCCTTAATGGTTCTGATTCGTCACAACCAGAAACGAACGGCCTGGATTGATCAATCCCC